>ARYC01007359.1:0-12070 GCA_000711775.1 Oxytricha trifallax
AGTAAGCTTAGTCTTCTAACTTTATAGAAAAACCTGGTACTGCTATATACTTGATGAAAGAGCGCAGCAAATTAAACAGAGAGAAAGTCTCAAGTAAAACATGAATTGAGTAAGAGGCTCTTCAAAGATTTATAAAAGCCAGAAGAGATGAACATAGATGCGGGATCTGGCACTAAGAAAAGAAACATAGGCCCAAGCAAGCCTTAAGAGGAAGAAAGGAAAGAGAAGCCAAATCCTTTTACGGGCAAATTTAATATGTGAACTTATTCATTTGTTTAAATCTAAAACTTATTTAATACACAAAATCTCCCTTCTCTTGCACACACTTTAGCTTTATCATCGCTGACTCTTTTCGCAGCACTCTTAATAAAATCTACTGTATCTATGTTTAAATCGTGCATTAAGTGATAGAGTAGAAGTTTCTTGTAGTGGCCTTTCAATAACCCCCAATATAATTCAATTCCATTGAACTAAGGGCTGTAAGGAACATTAAATACAGGTGCTATATTTAGCCTTTCATATTCCTTCTTTGAGTCTTTAGTTATATGAACTGACAAGTTATCAACGAATATAGAATAATCTCTTAGTCAGCGTACTTATCTCTGAGTTATTGCAAGAACTAAATATATTGTTCAGTCTTAATAGATCGAGCGTGAATAACATAAGTCTCGAGGTCACTATCTTCACTTATTCCACCAAGAATAGCATGAGTTTACACCTTAACCTTTTAGTCATAAACTTCTATATCACTATACCTCTTGTACCAAGACCTTGATATAAAGGTATTGAATGTAAATACAGCTTCATCAACGTGTATGAAATTTATATTATGCTCTTATGACCTCTGCATTTAATCGAATATATAATTAAATTATCCTTATAAAATGGTACATTAAAGTCAATCACTCTCTTAATGCGATTGACTGTCTTGTAAGATATTCCACTCTTTATATATATCTTCGCTATAGATTAAGCAGAGATGTGAAGCTCAGGAAATGGCGATGAAACATCACAGCCCTCTAGGCTAGAGAGAAATGAGCCCAGTATTTAAGAGTCTTATCATTAATAAGATAGTCAATATGATGTTGCTAAAATTTCAAGGGTCTCTTAGGCTTAGAATTAAGATGCTATCTTTTTAAATCCAATGCTAATAGACAGTGAGATCTCACAGTTGCTGGAGATTTATGGAGTAGCCTTGCTATAGACGTATAATTCAGAATAGACTTGAGTTATTCACTATATTCATCGCATCCATATCGTAACTAAAACAATAAATCTATATACTAACTGTCAAAAACTGACCCCAAACCTCGCATATACTCACTTAAATTACTAATATTTAAACATTAAACCCCTACATAGACCCTATTAAAACCCTAATAAAGTATGCACTAATAGTCTACTTTTATCAATCAAAAACTCAATCAAACTACTGAAAGGGTTTTGGGGTTTTGATTCTCAATTCATCAAAAAAATAATCGTGGTTTAAAAAATAATTGCTATTGCCAACCTAGGAATATATACCTTTAAATTTTGTGATCGATTTTAAAATCGATGAATGGATTTTAAGAACATTTAATTTGAAGTTTACTTGTTCATATTTAAATGATTTATTACACAAGACTTTTATAAAATTAAATAATAGTGAGTGTGCATTGAAGAATTTTAATTTTGAATTGAACAGGTCTAAATATATTAATACAATTGTCACATCACTTTAACATTTTCTCTTTTATTGGTTAGCATGATATAGAATATGTAATGAATTGAGTAATGATTAATCGCAGATATTAATCTATTTATAAATAGAGTGAACCTATAATTACATTCTTGAATATATTCACACCATTTTCAATAAAGTTTAAAGCAAGTAACAAACCAGAAACAGAATGAACTAAAACAAAAGTTAGATGACTCATGAATATTTAACTAAAATTATCACATATATTTACTTGAAAAATGTGATCATAAACTTACTATCTCAATAAAGAATACGAGGTAACAGGTATTGACTCAAATTGAGATAACCATTAATTAGGGGGGGGGTAAAGTATATTTGATTTCTTAGCCTAAAAATAATTTTTCTTTGAGTGATTCAGTTGAATTAATTACTAAACTACCTATAAGATTAAATTTGATCTTAATCTCTTCCTATTTTCATTAAAAGGTTAAGTCAATTAGTAGAAAAAAGAAAGATAGAACTAGATTAGACCAATCAAACATGCATGACGATGATGAGAAGCACTCAGGTACCACTTAGATTGATATTTCTATGCGAAACGAGAACAAGAGAAGACCTACTGGCTTAGGACCGGATGATGTTGGAGTCGAGATAGTCAATTCAGGGGATATTACAATCAGAAATAATGCCAGCGGAGAGAGAGATGAAAGTGAAGAGAATCATGTTTACAATAATTAAATATTCTGGTATTTAAAGATTATAAATTTGAGGTTATTTCTAATAAGATTTTATAAATTTTGCCTTTTATGTAATAATTATTGATAAATAAATAATGCAAAACGGACTAAGAGATGTGGCATTGTAGTTTCAATATTGCTTAAACTGAAACTTCTAGGAATTTAAATTCTTTGTTAAGTTTATGGGATTTTAAATAGGGACAGTTATATTTTACTACCATAAAAAATTATTAAAAAATTAAAGATTCTCAAGAATTGATAGAGACATTCTATGGCTTATTGATAGCAATAAGAGTCTAAATAATATATTAAAGAAATAAATCTGAAAATACTAGTAATTTTGTAATTGAATTAATTCAGAATACTAAAATTCAAATTCATATCTCTTCAAATGAACTATTTATTTTTTTATTGAATTAAATCAATTTCTAATTTAAAATTAATATAAAAATCTACTATTGGAATATTAAGAATTATGATGATGGTCTATGGGTTCTCTTCTTTCATATAAACTTTCTGACTTTTATAATCACCCATTATTACATAATACCAACAACAACAAAAAAGCTTTATTCATAATATAATTTTCATATCAATATCTTTGTGAAACAAATTTATTTAGAACGTGAAAGATAAAATGACTTGTTAAATGAGATTTATGAAAGTTTATGATTTCACAATGATAACCTAATACGATAATTCAGGAGACCAGTCAATCATCTTAGATAAAAATAGCGACAATTAATTTAGCAGAGAATAGGGTTCTTAACAAGGCAAGCCATTCAGGTTCTAATTTGATTAGCTTACTTTTGTGTTTTAAATTAATCTATAATTCATACAAGCAAAATTGTCCATATTTAATGAATAGATAAATGCTAAAAGAGTGAGAGAAACATTTTTTTGAAAAATTGATTGATATATGTTTTTACAGGGTCTTGCATTGTTAATGAGTGCCTTGACTTTCATCTAGGGACTTATGAGTTTGCTATTAGTTATCAGGGGTTTGAAGTCGCTTAGTTACAACCTCAAGATCTTTTCAAAAAATAGATTATTATATCACTATAATTCTGTGAATTATTTTGCATTTTAAGATCTGGGTATAACTAAAGCGATTTCAGAAGTCAGTAAGAACAGACTAAGAAATACGATGATTTTATTCAGTTCCTTGTTATGAATCAAGTCGTGAATTAATTTGATCAATTTAAATATATTTAGTGAGCTGTGTTGCTTATTCATATGTATTTATGATAATAATCAAGAAAGCTCAGAAGAAATTCGAAGAAGAGCAAAATCCTTCTAGCAATGATGAGACCCTTGTGAGCACTTTCCAATCTATGGTCATAGCGAGATGTGCATATAATTATACGATATTCCTCATTTTCTTATAATTAGAATATAACTTAACTTATTCTTTATAATAAATATTTTAATATGTGCATTTATGATTGTATTCTACGTGTTAGGTTGCTCTTTCAAAATGTGTAGCTTTAGTAAATACAAAAGAAACCAGAAGTACTACGAAGATATTGTTATTGGAAGTAAATAAGCCCTTGATAACAGCAAATTAAATAATGTAATCTCAATAATGCTTTAGTTATTATGATATTATATCATATTTATTATTTAGTTGTCTTTAAATTGTATCAAAGTCAGAAGCCAGGCAATATATTGCAATTTGATGAATGAAATAATAACTTTTGCTTCTTCTTATTTTAGTCATTATATATAAAACATTTCACAAGTGAATTTTAAAATAGTTTTATTTATGAATCACACAGGAATAGATACGCTGCAGACGATGCTTGAATTTCATTAGTAAACATCCTACTTAAAATATAAAAAAGTGAGGAATATAAGTAATCCCACTAACATAATGTTTTTTTAATTTCTTTTAACTCTAATATTGGTGAAATAATTTTGACTTTAATTTTAATAGCTTATAACACTCAAAATTGAGGGAAATAAAGAATAAATAATTTAAATTTCGGAATTATAAAAGGTTAATAGAGGATTATAATTTATCATTCTAATTTTCATCTTTCTATGATGGGACTTCGGCTAGAAATGTCATTTCTGTTGGTATTTCTTCTAAGACTTTGTTTTACCATTTAGGTTGTCAGCATACCCAAACCTCCCATGCTGTTTTTCCTTATGAATATTCCTCAATATATATTATTAAAAAGTCTATTAAATTGAATTGAACAGAGAAATACTCTTTTTATTAACTAACCTAGTCAGTTCCTAATCCTCAACAAAATTTCATTTAATCTAACAAACTTTGAATTTAAAATCAATATAATGTTGTTCAAATTTGGAGAGTACTTCTTCTAGAGTAAGTCCCTCGCTCTCAGCAAAAGATTTAGCTCTTTCACCTGCTCCTTGGCATTTTTTATGCAAGAATTCATCAAACATGATGTAGCCACCTCCAGTACGGAATAACAGTTTCCCATTAGATACTTTGGCATTGATAGCCTTCCCAGCGAATAAATACTCGCCTTACCTTAATCGCTTCAAAGGGAATTAAAACCCACTCTTTGCTTCTGGAGGGGGTTGTTTCTTAGCTGGCACTATAACCTAAATTCTTTTCTTCATTGCCTGTTAGATCTGAATTTCTTTTCTGAGTTCATCAATATATTTATCTTTGTATTCAAGAATTTCTTCCAGCTGATTTATGTCCTCTTCACGGTCTTGGAGTTTCAATCTTAACTCTTATATTTGTCTATCATATATTCCAAACTGCTACAGATATTAATTAAGTTTTGTTGATATATTATTAGGGTATGCTAATAAAAATAAATTTAATAAAAAATTAATTTAAGAATTTTGCAGTTAAATTTAATTAAAAGGTAACATAAATCTTTATAGTTAAATGTAAAAAATAAAAATTCTTTTTTAATTTTGAAGATATGCATCTTCTATTTCCTTTGCTTTCTATAGTTTATCTTCAATGATTTTTAGCTAGTCCTCGTTATTTTCAACAGTGACTTTTGCAATTTCCTTCTCTAATTATTTCTTAGAGTTTTGGCATTCTCTCATGATGTATTCGTTGTTATTCTATAAAATTTATTGGGTTTGATCTGCTATCTGCTAGTATAGTGCTGCTTTATTGCAAATAAATTTTATATTAAGACAACAACATAATATGAAATTTATGGAAATTCTTTCACTGCTTTGTCTGTGAATGCTTGATTGTAAGATTGATACTTCTAAAGGTACTCACTTTTAAGATTTTATATCTACTCTTAATCAATTTGCGTTTATTGCAGGCTTCTGGTCTGCTCCAAACTTTACTGCTTTAATCTAAGTTTCTGAGTCTCTCCCTCCTTCTCTTAGATAAGTTTATCAATTTCAATACTAAGTTTTGATATTAATTTCTGATTCATAGAGTTGACCTCAGATATTTAGTCGCTCTCTATTCTTAATTTCTTTCTTTCCCAGTCTTCGTTTAGATTCAAGGTTTCTTGTTAAAGAGAAGCAGTCCATTGCTTTACTTGATCTAGTAGATTCTAGAGATATTGCACTTTAAAGTGTTAATATAAAAAGGGAGAAAAGAAATCTTTAACACTCTTCCCCTTAAATTTTAAATAATTTATCCCACAAGTAAAAAGTTTTTAAATCTTAATTAATGCACTTGTGGGTTAGACTTATTGAAATTTTCAATGGCCTATCTTTCATGAATTAAGTAAGAATTTAAGAGTTAAGTTTGCTTAAGTTCTCTCTGTGCTTGAGATATTTCTTGTTAAATAGCTGAGTTTTACTCTACCTGCTTAAACTTCTAAGTTTCAATTTCTTGATGCTCTTTTTTAATTAGGTTAATTTCTCTTTCTTAATCATTTATACATAAGTAAAGCATTAAAGAATATATCATAAAAACTGATATAATGTAGATAAGCGTGATTAAAATGAATGTCCACTTAATTAATATTATTGTAATTTATCAGCAATCAGTTCTTGCTTCTATTGTTGTATATTTTCTAGCTACTCCTTTAAGTCATCTATCTTAATCTTATTTCCCTCTAATTCACTTTCCTACCCTTGATTTTTCTTTCTTTGCTACTCAATGTCCTCATTCATTTTCTTAATATACTGGCGCTTCTACTCATTTAGTATATATTCATAGTTTTTAATCTATGCAGATTAATGTTCTAGAAAATAGATTTATTGCAATATTTCTTTTATTTTCAACAATAAATTAGATAAACTGAGAAAAAAGTTTTCACTTTTAAGTTATCTAAAGTCAAATATTAAAAAATAAAAAAAATAAATAGTTTAAGTTAATAATCATATATTAAGTAAGTTTTTCTCTATTTATACAAAATAATATGGAAAATTTATGATTGAAGAAATTAAAATAACATTAATATGAATATATATTGCAATAATCAAAAATGAATATCTATAAAAACTGTTTCATCACCCTCTTCATCGTCTTCGTCATCATCTTCAATATGTAAAAGTCTTGTCTGCCCTCTCTCTGTATCACCTAGCGAAGCACCAAAAGTCTAGTGACACCTATGGTCTTACCAGGTAGGACCAGTAAAAACTAAAATTTTTAATTATGTTTTTGAAACTTAAATTTTAAGCGAGTGCACAGGCTCCACCAGCGTATAATTACTTAGAATATTTGTTAATGCATTTAGTATTAATATTAACTAATATATTACTAATTATGAATCAAGATTACCCCAACCTATTTTTCTAACTCATAAATTTTACTTATCTCTATTTCTATATATAAGATTGATTTTTAAATTTAACAATCTTATTGGTTAAATGGAATGTTTTTAATAAAACATCCATATTATTTTTAAAATAATAAAATAATTATAATTTCTAACAAGGATAATTATTGAAATAAAATGAAACTCATAAATATGATAACATCTAAATTTTATATTATTTACACATTCATCAATTAACTTGTGAAATTTTACTGATTCTATTATTGTATCTCTTACTTTACTCGAATCTACTCTTCCTCGCTATCTTTCTAAGCTTTCCTAGTAAGTTCTTACTTAATTTACACAATAGTCTGTTTCTCTAAAGCATCAATTTACTGCAAGTACTTCTATAAAAGTGATATCTACTCTGCTAAGTCTCTTTGAACTTTGAGTTAGCCCTAATCAGAGATACTAGCTTTTGACCGAAGAATTTGTTCTTTCAATGTTTTTAGTCTCTCAAGGATTTACCTGTGCATGTCTTCAATCTAGATGTCCCAATCCAACTGTCGCTGCTCGCTTTACATGGCTAGAAGTTTTTGCCTTAATTCTTGCAAATCAGAGTGAGTTAGTTGATGATCCTTCAAAGAGTGAGAGAGCTCTTTTTCTGCTTGGTTTAATTAGTTTAAGTCTGTGACTGGATGCTGGTCTTTGCTCTCCATCATTTTCTTGTAAACCTGTGTTTTTCTAATATTTATGAAATGACTAAGCCAACACATAATTGAGAACAATATAGAAAACACTTTACTAGGCTGCTAATTGTTGAAGCTCAAGCAATTTTAATTCATACTTAATTGTTTCTCTTTAAATTATTTGAGTTTATCTTCGAGTCTATTACGTACATCTAGCAGCATGTATTCGAAATCTGAATTAAGTTTCTACTGTTATCTGGGTGATAATACATTCCTGCTTATGCTATTATTGCAGATATGTAAATTATATAATAACTTATTAACTCAATGATTAAATGCCAAAGTTCAGTTGAAAAAGTATTTATAAATGTAATTTTGGTTACTCCTAAACATTTTTAAAATAAAAGCATAATCTTTCTTTTTATAAAGATTTTTCCATAACTATAGTTAACTATTTTTATGAAAGCTTACTCTATATACTTTTATAGTTTTTCAATTTTCATTCTTATAATTGAAATTGAAAAGAATTAATGAATCGATAAATTAAAAATACAAATAAATTTCAAAGGATTTCAATTGTCTACTTATAGATATACTATTGCATTCATACAATAGTGTTATTTTGATTATTATTCTGAGTTGGGGATGTTACTGAATTTATTTTATTGCTTGATTGCTATTTCGTACTTGCTTGTGGCAGTTGTATATTGACATTTTTAGGTGAGACGAAATTACTAGTAGTTTTACTGCTGGCATTTTAAGTTGATTGCTTTTGCTGCTAACTTATATCTTTTGGTGTTTAAACTTATTATATATGTGTTATTATAATTATAATTTAAATTACAATTGAAATAATGGAATTCTTAGACGATAACGACCCACTCATGCTCAATGCTCAATTCGAGCCAATTCCAGAGGAAGATCAAAATAAACATGGTTACAAAATGTAATCTAGATAGTCTCAGGGACACAATTTCCAGGCAAGCTATGGATTTAATAGTTCGAATTTTATGATTAAATTTATTACAATAGTTAGCATCAACCAAATTAAAACAATTTATCAACTAAAATGAAATTGGAAAGTATAGTGGTGAAGAAGATTTATTTTAATGAAACTTAATATACTGATATAAGTTTATTTTTAAATAAGATAGCATAATCTGCGGAAGATTCCCGCATTAAGACACTTGCAAATGTGACATTTAATGTTCTCTGGCTTTAAGAGACACAAACCTATTTGAAGTGTACCCAGGCATATTAATGGGACCTAATCAATTTGGCTTCAAAACTAAGCAATTAATTGACATGGGAGTGACTCATATTTTGAATATGACTTGCCGAGAGTACATGAAAAGAAGAAAGTACTTCAAGTATCTGGATGTGCAAATATATGACACTCACTCTGAGGAAGCTAAAAAGCACTTCCGTATAACTAAACGCTTTATTGATGAAGCTAGGAAGTCACTACCTAATTCAGGCAAAGTGTTGGTATACTCAGTTTAAGGAAAGAGCAGAGCTGCTACATTTATTCTTGCGTATTTGATTGGAAAGGAGAAAATGAAGTTAAAGGATGGACTTACTCTGCTCAGACAATCGCTTTGCATATTTGCAAATTCTTAAGTTTATGTCAAAATTTTAAATATAGAATCTGGAGTTTGCATTTATAAAATGTGTTGATTTTAAAAATGAAATTATATATGTTATCAATTTCTAAAGTTGATATATTTTTCAATTTTTAAATATTATAAAAAGGAATGCTATTTAACATCTATTATAATTTTTTGTTGCGTCTAATTAAATATCCTTCAAAATCTATTTTATAATAGATTCTGTTATTATAAGATTCACGATCATCAAAAATTTTATAATTTTTTTATTTCATTATAAAGCTTAATTTTTTCATAATTTTTTATGTATTTAAATGTAATCAATTATTAATCTATTCTTAAATTGAAAAATTATTCTATTAGAATTTATATGTCTGTTAATTAAAAATCTTTTCTATTATAAAATAATGCCCCATTTTATTACTCAATAAAAGGACATTCATATATATCTAAAAGATTAATCCTATAATTATTTAACTTCTCATTTATCACTTATTTCATGTTAATATGTTAGTGAAGTAGAGCCCAATGAAACTTTCATGCAATAACTCGCAGAATATGGCTTAGAAATACTCTCAAAATATTGACAAACTTATATTTATTTTCATTAGCATATTATTTATAAAATTAATTTAGTTTTTTATTTCATTAATAAATCTATGTCTTCATTAGATATATTTTCAAGAAAGCTATTTATATAATATTTTGAAGGAGTGTTTTCTACACCAAAGCTGAAATTCATTCCCCATTCCAAAATATTTGCTCTTACTAGAAATTCATAAATAATGTAATTTAAATTTTCTTATACATAACATTGGTCTAGTATAAAACTTTATTTATATAAAATCATACACTTTTACTGATTAATCTATATACTTTTAAAAAATGAATTAATCCTCTCAAAGGTATAGTAAGCTCTAAAAATCTTTTCTTATATATTATATGAAAAATTTATCAGTATATCTATACTTATAAAAAACACTAGAAGAATTAAAATCATTTTGAATTATTTTGAATTTATTAAAAACATGATTTTAAAAGATGATAATTAACTAGAAATTTTAATATATCTATTTGAAACATACAATTAAACAATAAAATAATTTTGAAGAATAATATTATAAATATACAATCGATTTGGGAAAATTAATTTAAATTAAATTAATTAAATAATAAAATCTTGGCAGTTATCAAATCCAAAGTCACTCAAAATTCAAATATAATAATATCCAAGGTAGATCCCGCAATTTTAGCTGGACTTTGCTATCGGCAAATTTCCTAAATCGTCCAAGTAACGAGACATTTTGATTTTGAGCTAACTCCCAAAACAGTAAAAGGGGTTTTTCTCATTTGTGCGATGAGGTAAAATCATTCTAGCTATAGCAATCACCGTCTCATTTTTAATCGCTATCCAATGACCATTATGAAGCTAGAGTTTGGAGACATTTTTCAAAAACATAACTGGATAAAATTAATAATTAATTTTTATTAATTTCCACAAATCGAATGTATTCTTACAAAAATAGTTTACATGACTTTTAAGACTTGAGACTTCCTTCACCCAATATTTTAATTGCAAAATTATAAATATACAAATGAAAATTGTTAAAAAGTGGATTTTTATCTCACTTTTGCTAAAATATATATGCCCACACTTGTGCTTTCTCAATAATTAAATAATGGAATGTCTTAGATCGAAGAATAAGACTTTAGCAAGATTTAAGCATTACATATGCATGAATAATTAAATAAAATTGGAACTACAAGATCTGAAAACCATAAAACTAGCAATCAAAACATTTAAATAAACTACATGATAAAATAATTTGAAAACACCTTGATATACTTGATATTATTTACATATTTTTTAAAAAATTTTTTAAAATAATACTAGACCTATAACTATACAGAATAATAATTGAAAACTCATAAGAAATCAATCAGTAAATATAATTAGAATCAATATTAAATGAGCAGGAAAGTATAGAAAAAGCTATATTAAGTTAAGAATTAGGATCTGAAACAAATCATAAAGATTTTAACAGCTTGATAGATCTAAATAGCACAAACTCTTAATAATAAACCCAATAAAAAACAAATTTAACTAAGTAGAATGAAAATATACTAGACATGACTTAAGATGATCAGGATCCTTAATAGTTTCTAAGATATAAATTTATAATATTACAATTCATCTTAAACGAATAATTTGAATTGTCTTTTTAAATGTTTTAAATTATAACTCAGGCAGATTAACATAGAATGGACAAAATTAAGTAGTAATTTGAGTAGGGAACGAAATTAAATCGTGAGAACATGCATAATTTAACAAAGGTTGCTCCATTCTTATATACATCACATGTGCAGTTTTAACAACCTTTCAAGGGTTTTTGGCATTCTATTGGATCAGAATAACATCCTGTAAGTTATTTAAAAAATAAATACACTTTAACTTCTATTAATGACCTCATTTTTTAAATGAGATCCCATTAAGATTTTTTCTTATATATGCTTAAAATTTTTTAAATCCTATAGTTAAACGACTACTTTGAACATACAAAAGGCAATGCAACGATACTCTTCAACTTTTATTCTTACGTTTATGATGAAAAGAGATTTGCCTACTCATTAACCAAGCAATAAAGTAATAGCACTATATATAAGAAATTTGACATTTAAATTATACTTCAAGACT
>ARYC01007361.1:0-14791 GCA_000711775.1 Oxytricha trifallax
AGACTCCCGAAGAATCATTGTCAAAGTATATTAGTACTCTTTTCAGGGATACCCTATAAACAAACTGATTTTCAAAAAGAACTCTAAGAATAGTTGACAACGCTAGGAAGGTCCAATAATCCAAACATGATCATAGACCACTTGGTAAAATTTGGGCAAATCAATATACTCCAAAAGAAAACACCAATTAACAGTTCCTGGGTAAGATAAAGCTTTAATCAACTATCTAAACGTTCA
The DNA here is from genome assembly GCA_000711775.1 of Oxytricha trifallax. Taxonomy (NCBI): domain Eukaryota; phylum Ciliophora; class Spirotrichea; order Sporadotrichida; family Oxytrichidae; genus Oxytricha; species Oxytricha trifallax. The sequence continues at coordinate 238 of ARYC01007361.1, forward strand.
AGGAAAGCATTAAGATGATTCATCTTTCGCAGCTAGCAGAGGCCATCTAGATTAACTTTATTCACCTCAATTATAATTGAATGGGCCCAAACCTCAAGTCAAAATCCTCAGTAACTTGTTGTTGAATGACTCTGATGAGACTTAAAATAAAGAATAAAACCAGAAGTTAAGAGCCCCAATACCATTAACCAGAGATAATTCCTTGTATGACTAAGAAATTGTTTCCATAATCTAGAATAGCAATTCTTTAAGATCCAAAATACTGGCTACTCTAGAAACTTTGAAAAGTAGTGCAAAATGGACAGACCATCATGAACTGTGGTGAAACAACTTAACCTCCCTATTTATAAAATTTTTGGATGAATGGAGAGAGTTGGTGAAATCTAAAAAGAACGACCTGCTCCAGCAATTGGTGAAACTGGAAGGCTTTACGGATCAGGGTTAACTTTTAGATCTCTCCCCACTTATTGACCCCCTATTGTTAGAATTCATTCCTAGAAAAGAGTGCCTAGTAAAACCTCCAGATTATTCGAAAACAAATAAAAAGCAGAAGCGAGTGATGCCTAAGCAATTTATGTAGTAATGGAACGCTCTGGATTAACAACTGAGGTCCAACTTAATGGTTATTGAAAGAGTAGTAAAATGTGCTATTGTTTAATCTTAAGAGTACAAACTCGTGCCCATTCTGTGCCTAGAAACAATAATGAAGAACACCATCTTTGCATTGCAGTCGTTGAAGAAAAAAACAACCATTTAATAGATTTCGATGACACGTAGTATTAATTGGCAGCCATGGGTAGTGACAAGAAAGCTTGCGTTATAGTAAGAGGTCTTGGAACAAATGGAGCACCATATGTCTTATGTAATAAAAGAATCAACTGTAAAGGCATCCACTTTGAGATCAGCTGTAACTTGGTTAGAAATACTACCAGCTTAGCTCGAGTAGCTATAGCTCTGGGAAAGTAAGGAAAGCTAATCCAAACTTTACGATGATAATGGGCAAGAGCAACGCGAGCCAGTTGCTTAATTCTAGAGCATTCTTATTGGAAGATGCTAATGGCAGAGATATAGTGTATGACACCACTATAGAAATCTTATATACTACTTTCAGACCCAGTAAATAGCCAATGATTCCTGGCTTGTCAGTTCTAAATTACTCCCGTGGTCCCAAGAAATCTCTGTCAGACACCCCAAAAGCTAATGTTGAGGAAGAAACTAAATAGACACAATGACCTGAGCAACTTCAGGAGACATTGTTTAAATCCTCTAATTTGAGGAGTTCTGAGACGATGGGATTTGTGAGGGCTTGCTGATCATTTTTACTTTCTTGGGATAATCAGAAAATTTGAGAACCAAAACACGCGATGTAATAATTTATTTGCACTCAATAAATGATATTATCACAGCAGCTGTTTAAATCATTTTATTTCTTAAGACTTGAACTATGCTCACTTCTAAAAAGCTAACATGCACTTACTCATTCTCACACGTAACTAATTAATTCCTAATAAAGATTAAAACTCATCAATTCTCCTCTACTTACCTGCATGACTATTCAACATCAACTGAATTATAACTTTCGTATTATTCTCTAACTCTCTTTAAGATAATGTAGTAAACTAAATAACATTGATCATTGAGGATTACATATTCAGGCTTAAGCACAAAAATGGGTAAAATTTAGACAAGTGCTATATTACTTTAAACTATGTAGAATAAAGTGGTCATTTTATAAGAAAGTTCAATTATATATCTTGAAATGAGAAGAGACAGAATGCGATGAATTCAAGCATAACTCAAAGTTTACTATTAAGGTAAGCTACTTTTTTGAATTAAAATACCATAAGTATAAGATATTAAATAACTACTTATTTAGACTTTAGCTTTGTAGGGGATGATTCTCTTGATTGAATCCTTGACCAAAATTATCGCTCATGACTGTTAAGCTTCTCATCTAAGCTCTTTAAGGCTACAATTGCTGCAATTCAGTTTTCTAGCGTTTCACTTGAAGAAAGAAGTCCTTCCTGTCAGCTCTCAAGTGCTACTCTTCTTCCTTAGTCTCTTCACATTCTTGACGAGTGCGACGGCGCTTCGAATTTGGCTTTAATAGAGAAACGGCTCTGCCTTTTGCAGCTATAAGGATAAAAAACAAAATAATAAACTTACAGGAAATCATCATACACTAATTGAATGCTTCCGCGAATTCAGGACGAAGCTATACATCTAAAGACCGTTTCTCCACTTTTCTTGAAAACTGCTTTTACCTAGCCTAATTAATCATTTCTTGCAGCTAGTCCGGAATGATTGAGTAGAGGATGTCTCCTATCCATTGTTTGTCTATTTTCTTCCAGTCACGCGGAGAGGGCAAATAGCTCATCACTTACTCATGCTATTGTGCTAGATTTAGGAGATCCACTATAGTGAGGCCTTCCAGCTATGGGATAGCAGAAACTTTGACAGAATTCCTTGAGATGAACTGTGAGAATTATCAAGGTTAGAATCTCAAAGCAAACTTACGTTCTTATCACCCTTGAGTATCTCACTCAAGAAATAGGAATTTGTGGACGAGAGGTTTGGCAAGTGTACCAGGCAGTCTTAGGACAAAAAGATCTATAAATCTTTCTTGCTTTGCAACTTAGTTTGCAAGTCTAACAAATTAATACGCAATTAGTTCATATATTCATCTGAATAAATCTTTGATTTAATTGGCTTGATAATTAATAAAAATGACTCATGAATCTATTTGATTTGTGGCGATGGGTGCTATTTTTCTGGTATTTCATCCCATTTAGAATAAAATTCCTTTTAAAAGGATTTCCCTATAGAGAATTCCTATCAAATTAAGAGGAATTCCTTTAGAACTTAAATGAAAAACTTCCACTCCCAACCAGAACCAATGCAGGAATACTAATAAAGCTCAATGATGCATAGATAATAGAACTACTACCTAATGGATTAGCAATTTGATTAAGATGTTAACCTTCAAGGCTTTGTGGGCTAACATAAGGAGACAAAGCAATAAATTCTCAATGATGAGACTGCTTTTAACATTACCCAATTGATATGTTGTCGCCTCGATCAACCCGAACTCGTGATTCTGAGCACCCATTCCATGAACTCCCTAATTATGAACAAGGAACAGTTTTGCTAAGTATACCATCAAGCTAATGATAAAGATAGCAGATAACTCATCGACCCCAAATCAATGGTTGTACAAGCGGTTAAGCATCAATCCGGACTCGCCACCATGATAGGATTATCAGCTATTAGTAACCTTGCTGTAATGGCTCTTGAATATCTTGATTGTATTGGTAATGGAATTCTACAAGATGGAGGATAATCAGCGCAACATGATTTATAATAATCCCTTCAGGTTAACACAATGCCCCATAATCCTTTGATCAATATGACTTGAGAAATGGAATAGAGAGTTATATTAATAATAGAATTACGGACAACCAGAAACTCGCATTAACTCGCAAATCCCCAGATCACTTGAAGACTTAGATAGAGACATGAAATAACCAGATAATGAAACTTTTCAAGGAAGGGTATTAAAGCTCTTGTATCGCCGCCATCATGGGCATTAAAGAGATTCTTGTAAAAAAGCTAGTAATGAAAAAAGCAGAACCCAAAAGCCAAACTACCGAAAGTAACAATTCAACTAAATTAAACTATCAAACTAAAAAAGCACTACAACAAATAATAGGGATTATGAGGCAATCTGGAGTTGTCATTACAACTAAGATTATTCAGGAAGAACTTAAGAATAAACTCGGCTTAAATGTTTCAAAGTATCATGTAATAAAATACTTAAGGCATGACTTGGGCCTCTCATACCATAAAGTGACTTAGATTACACCCAATCATAATACAACCATTTCCAAACAATCGCGACAACTAGCGGCGGCTGAGTATATTCGTGCTCTGTATCGAGGTAAAATAATAATAAATGTGGATGAGACTATTGTATAGAGCACCGATAATCGTAACTATACCTGGGCCTCACCAGGAACTACAACTCTTTCGACAGCTTCAAGGAGAATGAGCAAAGTCTCAATTACAGCTGCAGCTTGCAGCAATGGGTAGCTTTTTTTTACAGTGAATAATGGAACCACTAATAGCTTGACTTTCATAAATTTTCTGATCTTGTTGGTGAAACACCTGTGCAAGCTTGACCCATGGTGGTACACTAAGTATCTGATCATTGTGGACAATGCACCATACCACAAAAGTTCGGTAACAATAGATGCAATAAGAAAGATGAGATTGCCGATTCTATTTCTTGGCCCATACTAGTTTAATCTTGCACCAGTAGAGCAGGTCTTTCGCTGCATCAAACAGAGGGATCTGAACGAAGCAAGATGCCCAGTTTCAACAAAGTAAATTATTTTAAAGGTAATCATTGATTTCTAGGAGGCAGATATCAAAATATATGCAACATTTGGCGTATTAGATCTCTAACATTGATATGGCTTGGCTCGAAGCAGCATTTCAAAGAGCCCTAATAACAGCTTTGAAACACTTGAGTTTGAAAGAAGTGTGATTTAGTCCTATTTGTAAGAATGAATCCTGTAACCGTACAAATTCTCTTAAGATTCAAAGTTTCTTGAATCATCTTTTATTCATCATGTATAACACTTGGTTGTCCAGGAGATGAGATGTCACTGCAGTCTTGGCTATTCCTCCGAATGGTGCTAAAACTGCCAAGGTGGAGAGTATATGGCAAAGTTACGTTAGTATCATTCATTCATGTAAGTTTAAGTTAGTCCAATTATTAGAGCTTATATTTAAATCAAGCATTAGAAGCTGGTTTAAATATTAAACAGCTAAATTATCAATATAATTTAGTTTTATTCTCGATTACTTTGCTAATCATTCTTAGTTTAAAGTTGTAATTAAATAAATAAAAACAGAAAAATGTCGAAATGTTCCAGGGGTTAAAATATGCAAAAACTTGTGAAAGAGCAACTTCAATATGATATAAGCAAGATACTGGATGCACGCAAGTCAGAAAATGGGTTTGAATACTTAATTAGATGGAAAGGGTATGGGCCAAACACGATAGTTGGATACCTGAATCAAACTTAATGGGGGATTGGGCAATTGATGAAGCTGAGAAATTTTTAATTGACAAAAGATTTGAGCTGATGGACGTCAAGGTCTACTAACAAAAATGTACCGCCCGTCACAAAACTCTTCAAAATGGCAAGTATGTTGTTCACTATGACACGATAGCAACAATATCTGAAAAGATTTAAAAATCACAAGATAAAAAAGCAAGCACTTTCACTCCTAATTTTAAGTACTGTTGAAAACAGAGTTTTGAATCTTTTGAGGAATCGGAGAATGGAGACAACTCATACCAAAGTGTTGTAAAAGATGAAGAAGATGATAAAGATAGCAACTAACCACATTATTCCAGAGCTAAATGACTATCAATGCACTTTCCTCAACTTCTCTCGAGAATAAGAAAATATGTTAACAAAAACGTATGACAGTTTCTAAGACATCGATTATGGTTCAATGATTCAGCAAACAAGGGAATAATTTATTCAAGGAGCTTATAAGCAGATTCTTAAATAATTTAAGACCACCCAATTATATTCTGAGGAAGTTCAATAGTTGCCTCCGCAAGACATCTTTAAGAAAGCATACTGGCATCCGGGTAAGCAGGACTAATCTACTCTCACATGTTTTATAACTGCCAGCAATATGGTCGCTGGTGGAGCGTTATTTGATTCCCCTGAAAAGTTTCATGCACTTTACGAATCAAGAACTCACATGTCCAATAAAAGAAAGTTGGAGATGCCTTGGGAGGAAGGTTACTGCTACAAGAACCTTCCGTTTCAATTCTACGACCCTAACATCGATTAATGGTACAGCCCAATTTTTACACGTGCCTTCTCGGGAGTTATCCTTCGTAATATGAAGGCGAATATACACCAAGGGTGGTGGGGTCTCTTGGAGACCGATAATCCACATAGCAAATTCATAATCTAAATTATGGTGTTAACAACTTCACTCGAAAATGGGCTATAAAAATCCCACAAACAGTGTCATGCAGCAGCCGTAGTAAAAGATGCTGGCGAATGGTGGTTATTGGATTCTGCGGAGGATAGACCAATTGAAATTACACCTGAGGGAGATTAACTCTAAGAATGGTACCACGGAGTGTATTACATTGGTATGCTGGCTATTCGTGCAGACAATCCTCCCTATAAAAAGAGAAAGGCTTTTAAACGAGAATGGTATCGTTTTATGAAGGGAGAAAAGGTGGTAAAGCAACGCGGTAACAGGATGAAAATCAAAAGCAGCAGGAAGAGCTCCCGAAAAAATCGTCGAACCAATCCTCACAACAAAGGCAATAAACAGCATAGAACCAACAAGCAAGCAATACCTCAAAGCACTCCAAGAAAATCAAGAGCATTATAATTAATTGGCAAGAGAGCTGATAGAGGTAGAGAAATGGATGCTAAGGCAGCATTATTAGACAGCACACAAAAAGGGAGGCAAAAGAGATTATAAATAGTTACAGAGCAAGATTGAGTTTAGAGCGAAGCCATTCAGAATAAGCAGATAAATATAATGAAGTAAACAAAGAGCAAGTTTGAAAAGATGCAAAAGTATATAGTCGCTATAAAGAAAATGAAAGAGCTACCATTTCCAGATCAAGTATTGAAGTAAGTGGTTGCTCCTAAAGATGACAAAGAAATAATTAGTGCAGCCTCATGGGTCGTCCTCCGCGGTCCTAGAACGAGACTAAACCACTTCAAGACATTGATTTTAAAAGAAATGGAGGAACTGGGATTAGAGGAGTCAGTAGTTGGAGGAATTTAACCCAGAGGAGCCTTGATGGAGGAAAAATTTGACAAGGAACTCCTATAGATCGAGAATAATCTCTTCAGCTTTATTTGTAAAATGCTCGAGGACAATCCTACTATTCCCTATACACTGCTAACTAAGGTGATGCGCATGTTATCATAGCCAATAACTATTTAGTTCAAGAGAGGATTCGAAACCCATATTAGACAGCAGTTGAATGAAATGGTGAAGAACAACGATCCCAGAGAGACGCCATCGGAGTCAAAGAACTTATACCTTGAAATAGTGCAGATAATCAAGAACCTATGAAACGTAATTTTCTTTTTCCTAATAATAAATAATTCAATAATGTATTTAAATTTCATTCTCGATTTTTTTAAACATCTTTTAGTATTTTTTAATTATTATTTTATTTACAGTTTAATCATAAATTTTAATTTCAAAGTATCTTTATAATCTTTTTGTATTATTTCTTCTAATTATTAAATAAAATGTTTTTATGGGAGAGTTTATATTTAAAAATTAAATTTTCTTTTTTCCAATAAAGTTTAATTTAGCATTTTTATTAAAATTGTAGTGTTTTTTATATAAACTGCTAACTATGAACTTTCACACGTCCCATAAGATTAAGTGTTTACAGTGTAATCAGTAAAAACTTTATTCAGGACAACGATTCAAACATCTCTCAACTTTACATGTCTTTTTAAAAGAATTTATTTTAAATAAGTTTGAAATAATATAGTATTGCTTTCTTACCGCATTTTTCTATTTGAATATTGCAGCGATAATATATATAAGTATTTAAAATAATATTTTTAAATAAAAGGTTAAAATTACTTCACATAAATATATTATGAAATGCTACACGACACAGCTACTTGCTATCATAAATAATTTACATAATTAATGCTACTTTATAGTAAATTTCTATAAAAATCCTACCATTTTTAAATATAATCTAATTATATGACACAATTCAACTATTTAAAGTGAAACTCCATTTTATAATTATACATTTAAATTAAAAAATATTAAAATTAAAAAAAGCCACTTAGAGTTATTAAACAAATATATAATTAATTAAATACCTGATTTAATATAATTTGGGTTTATTAAAAAAACTTTAATTACCTTAAGCTTCAGTATTTAAAACCAACAATTTCAACAAAACTTCATTTTCATACTTAAAGAAGGCGATTTCTCTTGCCCATTTATTGTATTATATAAAATGAGAAAAGTAATAAATATTGATAAAATTTGACAAAAATATAAATAATTTAATTAATTTGCTTTGTGGCCGCAGGAAACAGGAAATAATGATAAAAGCACTAAGAAATTATGTGCAATTAGCTTTATCAGATAAAAAATAAAAAAATTTTAATCTTATAAATTAAGAGTTATTATCAGATAATTTTTTTTAAAAAAATAATAATTAATTTGAATGATATCAGGTTGATTGAATGGCAAAATCGAAGAGAGAAAGAGTACCTTAATTTGTCAGTGAATTGGCCCTCACAAAAATCAAGTAGGAACATGTGTTGCTCATGTTCAACCCCTCAAATCCCTTACATTCAAAGCCTCCATTAAAAGCCATAATGTAGTTGAATTCAAATAATAATATTTATAATAATTGTAGTAAAATTAGCTGCTTCTTTTGTTTTATAAATATAATAATTCAAGGTTTCAAGGTCCTATAAAATCTCGAAATGCATATGAAGAAGTTTTGCCAATGTTGTTATATAAGCTCTCTTAACTTTATTTATAGAAAGTTTAATTTTCCGTTAATTATTATCCTATATAATAATAAAAGTAGACTTTTTCTTAATAAAAATCCACTAGAATTAATTAAAGTTTGCTGAAATTCATAACTGTTGCAGTTTTATAGATTAAGGCAAAATTTCGAGATTTTACAAAGCGAGAACAATTGTTTTTTTAAGAGTCAATCACAATTCCTCAAAATATGTAAATTTGTAGGACATGTATAGTTATATCATATTTATCAATTAACTTTTGACATAAAAATATGATACAATAAATATGATTGATTGTTAGAGCATTTTAATTATAATTGACTTGCTCATTATGTAAATATGTAAATGATATAAATGTTAGTATCTTCACACGATATTGCCTTACCACTCAGTAATTGAAGCTTAAATTACAGGATTTAAGCAATTAAGTGTGCATAAATTCACAAGTAAATTTACTTTATATTTCTAGAATTCTCGTAATTTAAAATTAAATATAATGGGGCACTAAGTGAAAAAAATAAAACTACTATATTCATTAATTTATTTTAATATTTACACTCCCCCAAAATTAAAGCAATTTATTAATAAATATCGGCATTTAATTAATATTTGTAATTCGCTCTAAGGAATCACTCCGCACTCATAATTCAAAAGATTTTAGATTAAAATTTTATGAGAATTAGATTATTCTTCACATTTTTTTAGTCTTTGTAGGAAAAAAACAAAATAAAAGAACCTATGAAAAAATTAATTATTTATCTAGAAAGTATCTATTTATTCCAACAAATCATTAACTTTATAATTATAATAATTAATCTTATATACATACTATCACTATATAAATTTCTAATTATTAATTATTAATTATTCATTATGATTCTTTTGAAATTGAGAATATAGCCCATATATAATTTAATCACAAATAAATGGTATTAGCTGAATTAGGCCAAAAGATTTCATAAGCCTTGCGTAAACTTAACACCGCAACAGTCATTGATTAATCATTATAGAATAATTACGTTGTACTATATATCAAATAAATTGGTAAGAATGTTATAATTGAGATGATATTAAATTGATGAGAAGGTGCTTGGCGATATATTGACAGAAATTGCATCTGCTCTCTTGTCGGCTGATGTGAACATAAAATATGTGGCTAAATTAAGAGATGCAGTCAAGACTATAGTCACTCTGTAGATGTCTCAAGCAGGAGTCGCAAATATCTATATAAACAAATTAATTAATCAAATTTCATTAATTTTTAAATAAAATATATATTAGGATAATCAAAACTGTATAAGGTGGATATTTTTCATTTGAAATTGTAACAGTTTAAATATAAATATCAGAAAGTTGATATAGCAGACTGTCGTTCAGGAACTAACAAACATGCTAGAGTCTGAGAACCGCCCCTACGAATTCAAAAAGGGCAAGCCTAATGTAGTCATGTTCGTTGGTCTCCAAGGATCAGGTAAAACTACTACTTGTATTATATTTTATTGGCGTCATTTAATATTGCATTACTCGTTAAATGCAATTTAAGAATTACACTTAATATAATTAGATTGTACCAAATTCGCCTATCACTACATGAGAAAAGGATGGAGAGTTGGTTTAGTTTGCGCAGATACTTTCAGAGCTGGAGCCTTATATAGCTTAATTTCTTTAAATAAAAATCTTGTTAGAATTCTAATTCATTATTAAGTATGATAATTTTAAATAAACATACCTTTAATAATATATCAGTATATTAATAAATAAGCCTTCGAGCAACTAAAAATGAATGCAGCTAAGATCAAGTGCCCCTTCTTTGGTCACAAGAAAGAAACAGATCCAGTTAAAATTGCACAAGAGGGAGTGAACTTTTTCAAGGAACAGAAGTTTGAGATTATCATAGTCGATACCTCAGGTAGACACAAGCAAGAAGCAGCACTATATTTAATAAATCAATGATGTTTTAATAAAATGATATTCTGAAAAAAAGATAATAAGTGAAACAAAAACTATTCGAGGAGATGCAACAAGTTCAAGCTGCTGTAAGTCCAGATACTTCCATTTTCGTTATGGATAGTTCCATCGGTCAAGCTTGTTATGATCAAGCCACAGCTTTCAACAATAAATTAATTAGAGTGCGTTTATTTTGTATTATTTATCAGCTATTTGATATTAAACAAGGCAATTAGAGTTGGTAGTGTTATCATCACCAAGTTAGACGGTCACGCTAAGGGTGGTGGTGCTCTCTCCGCAGTCTCAGCAACCCAATCCCCCGTGGTATTCATCGGTACAGGAGAGCACTTCGACGACCTCGAATCTTTCAACGCTAGTTCCTTCATCAAGAGACTCCTAGGTCTGGGAGATATCGGTGGACTGGTTTAGACTGTGAAAGATGCCATTCCAGAAGACAAGCAAAAGAAGATGGTTGAGAACATTCAGAAGGGAGAGTTCTCACTCAGGGACATGAGAGATCAGTTCGCAAGTGTCCTCAATATGGGACCACTCAATCAAGTGGTTAGCATGATTCCAGGTCTATCATCCAATCTTATTCCTAAAGGTAGAGAAAAGGAGTCATAATTAAGAAATGTATAAAATAAAATTGTTTGAATTATATATAAATAGTATTATTAAATATAACTTAGTTAAAATGGTAATGAATTCAATATACTGAAATAAATTATTATAAAATTTTAATCAGAATAAGTCAACAGCCAGAATAAAGAGATTCTTGTGCATCATGGATTCCATGACAGACGAAGAACTCGACTGCATTAAGCCAATGAGTGATTTCCGTATCCTCAGAATCGCAAAGGGTTCTGGGTGCAGACCAGAAGAAGTAGCTTTCCTCCTCGAGGAGCACAAGAAGTTCGCAAAGATGGTCGAACAATTCGGAAAAATGAAACTTAACAATCAAACAGATTTGAAGAACCTCAATCGTAATCCCAAGCAGTTAATGCAACAAATGTCAAAGGCCATAGACCCCAAGCTACTACAATAGATGGGAGGCATGGGCAACTTAATGAACATGATGAAAGAAATGGGTAACATGGAAGGTATGTAAGACATGATGTCCTCTATGATGGGAGGAGGAGCTGGTGGTGCTGGAGGTGCACCTGGTGGTCTAGGCGGCTTAGGTGGCCTAGCAAGTGCCTTAGGAGGCGGTGGCGGTATGCCAGATCTTAGTGCCTTAGCAGGAGCTCTTGGCCGTGGAGGCGGTGGCATGGGAATGCCCCCAGGTATGGGCGGTATGAGAAGAGGCGGTGGCGGAGGCAGAAGAAGATGAACTCCCTCCTCGAATGAATAGAATTTAAGTGGAATCAGCTCACCCTCATAAATAAAATGAACTGATTACTAATATATTAACTTATTAACCATCACTTTATAAGATTATCAATTTATAAGAAAATTAAACTAAAATTCTATCTCCCTCATTAAGTATAGTTATAATTAAATTTTATTGATTTTTCAAACGAATTATTGGAATGATTAAAGTTTCCTTTATTTAAAGGATTATTCACACCTTTCATTCAACAAACTCAATTGAAAATTTCATCGTCATCCTTTATGTATTCTACTGTGCTAGTTCTCTTGGCTTTCTTCAGCCTTGACTTATTCTATTCTCCCGTTCCTATATTATTTTCAATTGACTGTCTCTCATTCCTTCTTTTATTTTCCATGTTGCTCTTTACTTGCTGCTATTTTTAAAGTGATATAGATTATAATCGATTTATCTGTGTTAATCTTTCTTTAATATCATAAAGTATATAAGATATAAATATTGTGCTTTATAAAAGTTTTTAAATTTAAGCGATAATTATGAGTTTAAAGCTAAGAATGAGTACTAATGAATGGTAGTTTGGATTGTGAACTGATACTATTTTTACTCATGGTCATACTATGATTTTACTGGTGCTATTACTACTGCACCTACAACAACTGCTAAGTATTTTAAGTTAATTTCTTATTTGCCCCTATGTTGATATTTGGGTTAGGCTAAAGTGGATATTAATGTGAGAATCTTTGTTTAGAGTTCGATTAGATAAACTATGTCTTTCGATTTTAAGGATTCAAATTTTTATTCGATAGTTAAGAACTGGAGATTTAATTAGCACTGTTATTAAGCAAAAATTTGCTGCTTGATGTTTGATTTTGGTAGTTATTGTTCTAATTTTCATAAAATGATTCCTAGGAGTAAGAGGAATTATGTGAGATTAGAATATTGGCAGAACTTAATTGCGTCTAATTGCTCGTTTTTTACTTGATAAGCATTGGGTCTAAGTTATGTACTTTCAAGTGAGGTGTTATTTAAGTAGTAAAACTGCCTGGCTAAAGTCCGTGACCATTATTGGCTTATGAAAAAATTTTGCCTCCATTTCGCATACTCATTGCTTGATCAATTTTGTCAAAGTTTAAATCCTCAATTTGCTTGATAGAAAAAGACTGATCCTCGATATCAATATACTTCAAGTTAGAATCATTACCCTCTTACTATTACTAATTAACTTGAGTGTTCGAGAAGCTATCTTCGTCTTGATTAAAACTAAAGTCATTTGTATATTCATCTTAAGGGCTACTTGAGTTGTTATGATTATTTGCAAAACTATTCTCAGCGTTGTTTAATTGATTTGGCTAGTGATCCAAGGTTTTACTGCCTTTAGTATTTCGACTAATATTACCTATAGTCTGCTGTTAAGGATCGTTTAAAATGCTGTCTCTATCTCTGACACTGATTTGAACATTATTAGTGCCAGATGTTTCATTATACATTTTACTGCTATTTTCATTAAGTGTTAGAGTCCCACCAATTATTCCTTCTTCTTAACTTCTTTAAGTGTTAATAGCAGATGAGTGAAAGTTTATGTTGTTTGTTGTATTGTTATTTACTAGCTATAGTTAAGGTCTCTAAGATTTTATTGGGGAAAACTTTAATGAACTGTCAGACTGCTTGTTATTTATAACTTTCATCGGTGAACTTTGATTCAGGATTTAATTATGCATATTTGCTCCGAAAAACGGGGAACCCATTCGCACCATATCTACACTCAGGTTTTTGAGCGCTTTTTATTATTCTTTTGTTAATTGGCTTTAACTTGAGTTTTGACTTTGAAGGTTAATGTTATTAAGACTTTAATTTTGAGCAAAATATCGGCTTATCTTTTTTCTTGCCTTATCAATCTTTTAGTTCACTATATAAAATTCGATTTTCAATAAATTTATTACTTAAAAAACTATCTCTACATCATTCCTAGGCGAATCTTTTGGTTGATTATTAAAAGAATTTTAAGTAATGAGTAACACTCCACTGTTTTATTAATTAGTTTATGACTAAGAATTCTTTTATATCCTTGCCAAAATTTAAGCACTATCCTACCGGATAACATCTTCTTTAGTTGTACTAACTTGTTATAAAAGCGGCGGAAACTCCTCAGTTTCTTCAGGTATAATTAGATCAGCTAAATTTTACTAAACTCTTGGTGGCTTACTTTACTAATTTAACCTTTGATTGGCATTGTTAAAATCATAGTAAAGTAATGAGACACCGGATTTATGATCTTTAGTTAGAAATTATAGCACTGATTCTTCCTTATTTATTTCTATTCGGATTTTATTTGCACTTTAATTGAAGGAAGTCTGAGTTTTCAGTGAGATAGATTGAGAAGACTGTTTCTTTTTATATGGTTACAGGGAATGATGTTTTTATTTTGGGTGCTAAGGTGAGTTTGACAAGTTTTGTTTATTTTCCTTAAGTTGATTCGATTAACTTTGGACAGAATCCACCTTCTAATTGTTAATTAATTCTTAATTTATTCTGATGGAGTTCATTTTTGTAGTTTTCTTTTTGTTGCTGTTTTATAGCTGCTCAAGGTATGTTTTATTGTCTCCATTATGACTTCCTACAATCTGAGCAAGCTATGTTCTACTTGAAGTTTGAGAATTTATAAATGATTGATGGAACCTCTGCTACTACATCTATGGCTGCAGTT
>ARYC01007362.1:0-11694 GCA_000711775.1 Oxytricha trifallax
AAGATAAGTGAGAGCTGGCTATCAGAGCCGCAGAAGCACCCTTATATTTCAAATAAGATTTTTAGCTTAACTCTTTAGAAAAATCTGGTACTGGCATCTTCTTGATGAAGGAATAGAGCAAGCTTCACAGAGAGGCGAAAGTCGCAGACAAAGTATGAAGTCAGCAAGAGACTTTATTCAAATATTCAGCCACCAGAGTCAATGAACCTAGATGCTGGAGCTGGCAGTAAGAGAAGAAACTTAGGTGGAGGGTAGCAAGAAGTAGAAGAAAAGAAAGAGAAGCCAGCTCCCTCTAAAGAATTTTAAATGTGACTTATATATTCATTAACTTAACTACAAAACTTATTTATATACATTCACTCTCCCTTCTTTAACACACTTTTAAGCCAACAAATTATCTACTCTCTTCGCTGAGCTTTTAATAAAGTCTACTGTTTCGATAGGTATGTCATGCATCAAGTGATATAGCAGCAGTTTCTTGTAATGACCTTTTAATATTCCCCAGTAGAACTCAATTCCATTAAACTATGGACTGTAAGGTACATTGATTACTGGCGTTATTCTAAGTTGTTCATAACTCTTCCTTGTTTCTTTGGTCTTATGAACAGAAAGATTATCAACGAATAGTATAATCTCTTATTCAGGGTACTTCTCTCTCAGCTGTTCTAAGAACTTTATATACTACTCTGTCTTAATAGAGCTAGGATGAATAAGATAAGTTTCTAAACCAGTATCCTCGCTAATTCCTCCAAGAATAGCCATTGTTTATACCTTGACTTTCTAGTCATATACTTCTATGTTGCTATGCCTCTTATACCAAGACTTCGAGATAAAAGTGTTGAATGTAAACACTGCCTCGTCATCATGAATAAACTTACTATTATTCTATTAGGCTCTCTGCATTTAATTATAAATATAATTTAAGTTGTTGCTGTAAAATGGCAGAGTGAAATCAATCACTCTCTTGATACGATTCACACCTTTGTAAGAGATACCATTACGTTTATAGATGTTAGCTATGGACTGAGCAGAGATCTTCAACTCAGGGAATTGGCGATGAAACATAGTAGCTCGTTGGTCGAGAGAGAAGTGAGCCCAATACTTCAAAGTTTTTTTCATTAATAAGATAGTCAAAAAAGCTTCTATAGAAACTTAGACTTCCTCTTAGGCTAAGAATTCAGCTATTATTGCTTTAATTACACAGCTTTCAAGCAGTGAGAGCGATCAGTTGATGGACTACGCTTTAAGAGCAGTGCAATAGACTTTGTTCAGTACTTGTTTGAGTTATTCAAAATACATATCACATCCATAACGCAGTTTAAACACTAAATCTATATACTCTTCATCATAAATAGACCCCAAAAGTTTGTAATTTTAGTCTCGCATTTAATTAATAACCCCAAACCCTAACAAATTCCCTACAAATCAAAGCACTTATAAACCTCATTAAGGGGTTTTGGGGTTTTGAGTGCTATTATTCTAATGTGCAGATTAATCGTTATACATCCAATCAATTCTATTGAGTGAAATCTCTGGAGAGGCTTTGGCTTTGACCTGTAGCTGCCTCAATTCTTCTATTTGACGCTCTTCTTTGAGTTTTTTTATGTACTCAGCCTTTCTCGCTTATTCATTTTTCTTCTACTACTCGGCAGTACACACCATCTCGATGTTTTTGAAGGTTGAGGGATGCCAGGATTTCTTCGATAAATACGATAATCCCATCTAATTATGTTGATTTGTATTTTTAATATCAATATAGTACTGATTTAATATCATCATGAAAGTTATATATAGATTTGCAAAATTTCTTTTGAATTGCCAATATTTATTTTATTGATTCGACAAATTTTCTTAAATTTATTATTATTATCGTTAATTATGAGCGATTTCTACAAAATCACTTTATTTTATTCATAGTTGTTAACTTCACGTGAAATGACCATTCTTTTTTTACTCCATTAAATATTGAATTATTAATTATTTCTATATACTACAAAGTTATCTAACTCTATGACTAAAGTATAAATGAATTTGGAAATTACGAAAGTAAAATTAATTTAAATTTTATTGTTCCTATAACTTATAGTAAAATATTTTAAATCACTCTACAAAATAACTTTATAGAAAGACCGGTAATATAAAAGCATGAATTAATAACATAAATGGTAAGACTCACAAACAATTAATTTCACTTATTAGTGGCATATGAAATTATTTAATATTTAAATAATATTATTTTTCAAAATATATCTATTCAATTATTATAATTTAGCATTATTATATACTAGTTCTTAATCTTTGACTGTGAAATTAATGATTTTAATTTTTATTTTTAATTTTTGTTGATATTTTATTAATACAATTACCACTTAAAAAATAAATCTTTAAATTAAATATCATATATATAAATTATATTCTGTTTTTATTCAATTATTTTATCTTCCACAACATTATAGACAATTAATTTTTAAATTCTTAATGAATTTTATTCATCATAAAATTTCTCTATTTTTACGACATTAATAATATTATTGAGCAAATTAATTTTTTATTTAGGGGGGTGGGAAGTTTCCTGCCCCAAAAGGTAGTTTCCCGCCCCCAACATTAAATTTTATGTTTTTTGAATTAATTTTAATAGAAACAATAAATTTCAATTTCAATTACCATAATCATGTACTATACAATATTTATTATTATATAATTTTCAAGGTACATAATTATCTTTATCAAATTATATATTATTAACAAGGCTAAAATAAGTGTTTTTTATTAATAATTAATGTAATTTTCATTAAATTTTAAATTGATTATCTAGGTAGAAATGATATTTGAAGCTAAATTTAAAAAAAATTACACCATAACTGATGATAAAGATTCTTTGAAAATTATAAAAATTACATATTTTTATGTATGGGGCAGGAAACTTCCGAATGGGGCAGGAAACTTCCCCCCTAGGGTGCATATAAAATTTTGGGGCTGGAAACTTCCCCCCCCCTTTATTTCAATTATTTTTAGCGTAAAAATATCTCAATAATAAAATGGATCCATAAAATGATCAGTAGACATAGTAAGTCAAATTTATTATATGAGTTTAAAAAAAACATATTTTTATTTAAAAAAAATATCCAACATAAAAGAGTCTTTTTATATCCCATTAAATTTCTTTTTCATGTTCTTATAAAATAATCAATATGCATATAATTCTAACTTCATCATAATAGATAAAATGGCTTTTAATCAATGAATAATGAAAAATAATAATTCTAGAATTTAAACTAACAATAAAATTAACTTGATAACTACAACTTCCCAGATGTAGCTCCTCCTGTACTTGAATTTAATTATAAAAATTATTATGATAAAATAAAATATATTATAATAAGAGAGTAATTTTTTAACAATTAATTACATAAGTTATCCAAAGTTAAATGCATAATTGAATAGTAGAGTTCAACAGTTATATAACGCAGTGGTACTTTCAGAGATATAAGGGCTTAAATGGCAGCTTAGAATTAAGCTGGAGATGGTCATGGAAGTGGGCCCTTCGCATCAGCCTTAAACAGACGCGAGTAAATTATCATTAAATTTATAAATATATTTTCTAATTGGTTATGAATAGAATAATAATAGAATATAATAATTAAAGTACACAGAAGCGGAATATAAAAATGTCAGAAACAAGTCAGTTAGAAATATTATATAAGAGTTGATTGTATATGCAGTTTGCTTTGGTATAGCTTTAGACAAGGGCGATGCTACCAAGTTATATAATGTTTGATAAATTTACCAATTTTTATGTATTTTTATATCAATAAATTTACTGTATTAAGTTATACACAGAGAAATATAATTGCGATACTCCAATTGCTAGATGGTTGATAGTTAGATTATTTTTAGCATAACTTATAATTAAAATTCAAAAATTATAGCCTTACTTTATTTTTGCTTAATAAATCAAATTTAATTATTTTAATCAAGATAGCAATAGTTTTATTAAAAATCAAGTCGGGTCTTGTCCTTATAAATTAAGAATCATTTATTGAAATTCACTAAAATTATTCAAAATATTTAAAAAAAGTGAGACAGTATTTCCATTCCTATACACAGTAAATTTTCTGCTTGGCAATACCTTACTATAATTTTGCAAGGTTTAGTTATTTTTTTCTCTTGTAAATTAAAGGTAAACTTAAGAGAGAAAAATTAACTTAAAAACTAATAATACTTCTTATCCATTTCCAAATACATAAGAAAATCGTTGGTTTCAAGATATTTACAAAACATTAACTCTTTTTTATTTCCAGTTAATTGATAGTTTTTGCGTACATTTCATTATTATATGCATTGAAGGAACTAATAATAGTAGTTCTGGTCTGTAGATAAAAGTAAACTGCTAAGAAACCCAAAGATTGTATTGAGCTCATGACTTGTTTGTGCTTGTTAACTTTCCATGTCGCCTGGCTCATATATGGTAAACTTATACTTATGATTATATATTTTAAAATGAATATTTGGCTTAAATTACCCCTCCCCCCACCCACCATTAAAATACATTAGTTGCAAGATATATGTTTCTTTTGTAATTACTTGCAAATAAATTGAAATGCTATATAAAAAAATGCACATTAGTTTAATACATTCCACTATTCAAGAAATAGCATGGGCTGCAAAGATACATTCGATGATTTCAAGGCAATGTGGGTTATAATGATGATAGCAATTGCTTATGGCTATCTAGTTTTTCTAATTTATGGTTTCGCATGCTGTATAGGGTCATGTGTCCTATGTTTTATTTTTTTAATTCATATGAATGTTTAGAATAGTGATAAAAAAATCTAAAATTTAAGTGTTTTGTAATAGCAGCTGGTAGATAACAAAGTAGAGCAAATAATCCAATGGTAGACCGCATTCCCTACTTAGCTGCAGTTAATAACCTAAACTGAAAGAAGTTTGAAAATGTTGACGAATAAAATAGAAATATGGAATAATGCGCCATTTCAATTATATTTACATAGCTTATACATCTACTTTTCTTAATTAAACATAAATCTACCATTACTATTATAATTTTTATTATAATTACGCCATTTGCCTTGGTGACTACGTTGATACTGATGAAATCGCAGAGTTAAAATGTGACGAGAGGCATTACTTCCACTCTGAATGCTTAAAAGACTGGCTTAAGAGGAAACTAGAGTGTCCACTATGCAAGAAAGAAATTAAACCATGATACAAAAAACAGTTATTTTTAGAATCAGATCAGTATTAATTTCATTAAGTATATTTAATTATGTTATTTATTCAAAATGAATAATTTCATAATAATTTCTAATGATAGGAATTTGCTTGTAAACAAATTAAAAAAGGATTAAATGGAGAAAAAAATAAAATACAAAAAATAAAATTATCTTTAAAATTGTGATTTTAAAATATAAGATTTGAAAGATAGCTAATATAATAAAATGGAATTAGAAATATATAATTTATGATAAAGTTGTATAATATTTTTTGTTAGTATTTTGTATTTTTCCTAACAAGTGTAGCATTTGATTGTAATTAAGGAAATATTGATAAATATTTTATATATTTTTTTCCATTAATCCTTTATTATGCCTTGTAATTTCTTTATAATTCCATGATTATTATCAATTTCCATGTAATAAAACCGCACATAATCATTATTCACAGCAATTTATTCACTACTGCTACTAAACATCCCCATTATCGATTTCTTAAATCTAAGAATCAAGTATAATCTCAACTCGTTCATTAAGCTCCACAAGTCTGTTCTCTGCCCCATAGAATCTTTTATTAATGTGATTGAGGCGTTATTTGAATTTATTGACTAATTATTGGATTTCTTCTTCTTTTATATACATGTCATTGAACACTATAAAATGAGTGAATTAATCAGGGAATTTATATAAATATATATAGATAGTTTATGTGAATTAATTATGAGAAAATGTGTTAACATATATTTGTAGACATTAATGTAAAAGATTGATTGAAAAAAATGAGATTATGGAAAAAAAACTTGTTTTTTATGGTAAAATATATAAAATTGAAGTATATTATCAAATCTTACTTGTTTGTGTTTGATTTAGTACTTCAAGCAGCTGTCTTTGATTCTAATAAATTAATAGATAGAATAAATTTATATTATATTAACATTATTGTATATCAATAAATAAATCATTTTATAGTAACTATTTGATTCTCAAGGGTTTCGATTGACTAGTCATTGCATTATGATATAGTTGAGACTAGTGCATCCTTTATATAATCCTTTAGCTGTTAATCTTATTCCTAAATTTGTTATACTTCCATAATTTTAATTTATAAATTATTGTTAAAAATTCTTCTTTAAATTTATCTTATAAAATTTAGTTACATCACATATAAATCTATATTTTATATAAAATATAATATTTAAAATTGTAGATGTAATTAAATATAACGCATACTTTAATCATATCTTAATAAATAATTAAAAATTTAAATTTTGATCAAGTAAGTAAACTTAAAACAATACATTTTGATTGTTTTATCATCATAAAACATTATAGATTGAACTGTAAATAAGAAATTTACTTGATTAAATAAGAAATTAAACCTCTCATCTCACTTAAAACATGGAAACTCTCATGCATTTTAAGTATATATTTATATTCTAAATAATTTATTTGAAAAATATTTGAAGTAAGAATTTATATAATTTTTTATAAAATTATTTTGAAAATTTCCTATTATTAATAAATAAGCATCAAGTGAGTAGATTAATAGAATAAAAGGAAGACAAAGAACTTAAATTTGTGGATTTGAAGATAAATTACGAAAAAACTCAACATGTGTTGTCAATTGCCACTAGGCTTTTGCACAATGAGGAAGATAGGCACAAAGCTGGAAAGGTTCATATTATAAATTTAATTATAAAAAGTATAATATACTTTTTATAATTAGTGATTTAAATATACCAAGAATGCACTATGGATATATCAACATATAAAATGATAATTAATAAAAGGACAGATACGAAAAGTTGAAAGAAAGTTTGGTGAAGATATTTCCAAGGTATGACAGATATGTTGATGACTAAGATTTTCATGAATAAATTAAGGAAATGATGGCTGCGAAGGGGGAAGGAATCCAGAATTTAGATCAAAAGGCCTATAATGAAGTTAATGAGTAAGGAATTTAGAATTGTTTTTAATTGTTTAATAATTTCGTTATATAGGAAAATTGATCCATACGAGGAGGAACAGAATAAAAAATAAAAAAATAAATAAATTTTATTGATTTTTAAATTTGATTTTTAGTAATAAGGCATCTTGAAATTCTTTCCATGTCTAAGATTAAATCCTCCTCGTAGATAAAATATTTTGATTGTTTTTTTTGACATCCTTTCAAGAATTTTATGAAATAATTGTATATTTTTATCTATGATTACTTCGAATGGAAAAAGATATTTAAATAATAGAATATAAAGGATTTCAATTTCATAATTTGATATCTCTAAATTACTTATAAATATTATAAATTCATGCTTATTACTAAAACCCCAACTGCAATATAGAATGAGTAGCTTCAACTAAAAATATTATATATGCAGAAAGAAATAGACGAGAATGCAATAATAAAATTCAACTTATAAGTGGAGTACAATACTTTCTAACAAGAAAGTAAAGCTCAAATTTCTCATCTTTAAGAATAGAATATTCAGAAAACTTTAAGGATCGAAGAGCTAGAGCGATAAGTGAAATATTTGAATCAGCAAATGTATTACTTTACTGAGAAATATGTGAACGAAAAATTTGATTAAAATGTGCAGACTTACATATCCATGAGTGAAGTTCCTAAGAATACTGTGCCTATAGGGGTCACTAAGAACAGGAAAAATTCCAATGCTTCAAGTATGAATCATAACACATAGAAAATGCGACAAATTGAGGCAACTTAAGAATTGATAGAAGCTTTCAAGAGCAAGCCTCCCCTTGAGAAAATATACACACCCATTAGAAACCTCATGAAAGTTGTCAGAGAAGGGAAATCTATATATATTAAGGAAACTAAAACTATTAAGAAATGCTTAATGATGATTGGGAATATCATTTAAGGTAAAATGGTTGCGATGGATAAAGGTAATGATAAATACTCCATGATGAATTTGGATCATTATTATTATGAATACATGAACAATAGGTTTGGCTTGGATTCACTAGCAAAGAAATATAGTGAGATATATTTGCTTTCATTCCAGAAACATCGAGAGTCAGATTCTAGAATTGAACTCTTTAGGAAGTTTATAGGGTTGGATAGGGATAGACTTCCATATTCCATATTTTGCTATTACATTAGACTTATAAAAGCTGCAAATTTTAGTGTACCACAGCTTTTTACTTCAAACATCCAAAATTTGTACATCGAGTTTAATCAAGCAAAGAATTCTTTGTTAAATATGGTAGTTGATTCTAATTAAGCCATAGTAAGTATGGTTTCAAGCTAAACCAAGAGATTTGCTAAAGTTTTCTCAGACAACAAACGATTATCTTAAGGAGTCGATGTTTAAGACTATTAAATGTTTAAAGAAGTCATTGAAAAGATCTCTCAATCGAAATATAGAAATATCAATGACTTTGTAACACCTCTATATCAAACAGTTCCATTTGTTTCAATTGAGAAGTTGAAGGAATATTTCATTACTAAATTTGATTTTGGAAGCTAAAATGCTACTGAGATAAAAATTCGACTTCATTCAATGATTAAAACTTTCTTTGTTGAAGGTTTGGATGCAAGTAATAATAATATACCAAAAGACGGGCTAATGTAGCTAGTTAGAACTAAGTTTGAGATGAAATTGCCAGTTAGTGCTTTTCTTCATATTGGAATGAATGCTGTAATCGAACATGAAAATAACGAGAATATTATTAAATTTAAAATTTTATAAATTTTTAAATAAATTTATTGTATTTTATATCTACCTTGAGAGCATCTATCAATTCTAATAATCATATATTTTATAATTTAATTAAAATTTATGAAAATTCTATACAACAGTTGAAGTGGATTTAGTCCAATAAGAATTAGGCTAATATATAAGACAAAGCTATGCCATAAACGGGCTTTCTTTTGAATAATTCATCTACTTCCTGAATGACTGTGAATCACGACTTCCACAACCTCAAATTATAGACATTTATAGGACGACTTGTGAGCAGCACTACAGAATACTAATGGCTTGCGACGATTTCATAGAGGCTTGCTTGAAATATAGATTGGTCTATGATAAAACTGTGCTAGAATCAAACAAATTAATTAGAGAACAAAATTTAAGGAAGTTGCAAGGTTTGAGTGTTGGGCCCGTAAGCAGGCAATCTCAGGTTAGCGATTTGAACGGTTTGAAATTAACTGGCTCTGTTGAAAGAAGCTAAGAAGATACCCCGCATGTGTAAGTTTCTGATAACACCAAAATCAATGAGAGTTAATAAAAAGAAGAATAAAAAGCTTCTAGGGTAGTATTTGGATAAGAAACAACAAAGAAAACTTCATTGGCCTTGTAAAATATAAAAAGATAGACTACAATCTTGGGCAAGTTCAAATCGGCAAACTCAAAAAAGTTTAATAGATTGATAAATTTACATAATTTAAAAGTTTAGTTACTTTAAAAGATGAACAGAATAATGAACAATTGTCCTAAAGTGTTGTTGGTCTTGTTAAGCAAGACACCTTAAAAATCAACTCTTTAGATAATGTGAAGTCTAAAATATTAAGCAAAAACAAAGTGTCTGTAATTGTTAAAAAACCAGAAGAATAAGATATTCCATAGAAACATAGCTTTATTATATTATTCAATTATCCATAAGAAATTACACTCTAACATAATGTAGAGACTAATATAAAAAATGAAGAGCCAAGACATGATACTAGATTGAACCTTTCACAAGCTAAGAGTTCAGAACCCCTATTTTTAAGTATTAATAATCAAAACATCTATATAAATTACTTACTAATGATTCTTATTATTTTAAATCTAAAACTCAATTGCTATTGGTAGACCCAATGAGACATTCTATACTTAAAAGAATCATACTTAGCTTACACCATAAGATGAGAGTAAAAATAAGAAGTATAAGATGCGCTCAACATTGAGCAAAGTTAACTTGGAGATTATTAGCAGAGATGAACAGCTTTTGAATGATCCAAATGACGATAACTCGTTTGAGGAAATAAAGAGAAACTGTATTTGTATCAATCTTATTTTTCTTAAAGTTTTAATAACAATTCCTCAGCCTATAAGGATGTTTAGGTTTATCTAACTAACAAGATAGAAGGTGCAACAAGTTCTGATGTGATGGAATAAAACAGTGTTTTCAATGAAAATATGAGTCCTCAAAATATAAACAGTCTTAACCTAGGATTCTAATAAATGCAGTTTAGTTTAGATTAACAAAAACCTAACTAGAGTAGAGCACTAAATTTTGTTGGGCACACTAAAAATCCAAGTGATTATTAAATCAAGTTAGAACCTATATTGGAGGAGAAGTATGCTAAAACAGAAACATATTCACTTTAAAAAGAGGAAAGCCAAGAAAAATCAAGCTAACAGGTTGACAATTTAAAAATAAAGTTCTAGGATTAAAGCTTATAAAATTCATCTCTTGGTAATTAGAATGAAGAATTGGAAAATTCAAGGAAACTTGTTCAAGAATTGTCTGGTAGAAATAGCTTTGAAGAGCAGGTGTTGTCTGATCAAAGCAAGAGTAAGCTTTTGACCAGTCTCGAATAAATGGAATAAAATCTTTATGAAAGAAGAGCAGAGCTTTAGATGTAGCATCCAGGCGCAATAGTGATAAGAGATAGTGAGTAGCTTTTGACTTGGAACGAGTCGCCATTACCACATCATTCTCCATCTTTGCAAAAAGACGGGATGTTAAATAAGTCTAATAAATCCAATGATTCTACTCTGGAAATGGTCTTAAACAGACATGATTCCACTTCTCCATTGAGATCTTAAACTTAGGAAATATTAAACAATATCAGGTTTAAATAGTAGCCTTCATAAGAAATATACCAAAATGCTATTTAAGAGGGTGCTGCAAATATAAACTTGGAAGATAGAAAGAATTCTCTCAACCCACACTATCTGTCAGAAATAAGACTCAACTTAAAGATTTTTCGATTTCAGAAATTTCGCAATTTGAACATTCTCCTCTGGGTAATTTGAGACAGTCTACTCCCTAAATCATAAATTCAGGCTTGAATATTCAAATGGTCAGTATGGGAGGATCTAAGTTGACTTAAGTACGGAAAAGTCTCGAATCGAATAGTAAAATACTTTTAAGTAGTTAGACAGGTAGAGAAAGTCTGAACTATACTGAAAATTCTGATGAAGAAACTAACAAAGATAAAAAGTCTGGTTTAAATACAAAATTAAGCTGATTTGAATCTTGAAAATATCTAATTTGACTGTATTTACTAATTGATAATTGATTAAATTTTAATTCTAACACATTTTATTCCTATAAAATTGATAATTATTAAATCATGCTAATACTTGATCAAAATAAGAGTGCCATATCTTGATAAATATCAAACCTTATTCCTTGCATTTTGCACTAATTTATCTAACCATCTCCAAAAAACATCTATAAACCATATTTTTTAATTCTAAATTCTTACAAATAAAGTAATCTCTTA
>ARYC01007363.1:0-19186 GCA_000711775.1 Oxytricha trifallax
AGACTTTGAATAGTAATTCAGTTGTTAAATAGAAATGAAGAGCTAAGAAATTCAATGCGAAGTTCCAATAAAAATGGTTGAATAGAAGGAAGAGAAAAAAGAAATTAAAGCATTACATTTATGTGAAGAGTGTGAGAAGAACTACTTAATAAAATCGTCTGAGTCATTGCAAATAATGTCAACTACTCTTATAAATCTGCTCTTAAGCGTCATATCTTAGAGTAGCATTCTAACAAGCCAAAGCACTATCTTAAGCATGATAAGATAAATGGAAAATATTTTTGCCCTTATTGCAAAAAACAATATAACCATTCAAGGGATTTAAAAGTTCACCTATAAAACCATCATGGCAAGAAGTTTGAAGTCATAGATCCTGAGAATGGTGAGGTCTTCCTTCAAAAAAGAAAGCCAAGAGACCCTTTAGAATCCTTGGAACAAAGAGTTAAGAAAGAAAATAAGCTTATTAAAGCAGTGAGAAATCTCCCAGCTTCTGAGATAGTGAAAATCACTCTGAAGATACAAGCACTAAAGCTTCCAATTTTAAATGGAATTGACCTTAAAGAATGTAAGGAAAGTTATCTTATACTCGAGGACAAGTTTGAGAAAAAGGTCATAACTGATAAGCAGTACGCATACAAGATTTATCCATTCAACTACTTTAAATGCGATGACAAGTATCAAATGGAATTTGTCAATGAGAACCAAGCTCTTACTAAAGCAAGGGATAGACAGTGCAGATTTATAATTAAGCTCGATGCAATACTCCTTGCTCAAGATCATGTTGCTTTTCGCCTCCCTCTATATTAAATGACTTTAAGAGACTACATTTAAGATTAAAGAGTTCCTAAGTAGCTACCTCTTATTCTTACAAATGTTTGCAAAGGCATAGAAGAGCTGCACACTTTAGTGTATGTTCATAGAGACTTGAAGCCTGAGAATATTATGCTTGACTTTTCACCTCTCAGAGTAGTAATAATTGATTTCAATAGATCATAAAGAGTTGAAGCTTCAGGACTTGGCAACGTTTATGGTACTCCTGGATACTTTCCAGAAAGGGAGGACTGGAGAGATGGTGATATTAAGTGGGATGTATGGGCTCTAGCAGCAATTATTGCTGAATGCGATATGCAAAGAAATGATTACTATAGCTGTAAGAGAGAGAAAGATTTCAAAGCAGAGAATACAGCAATATCTAGACTAGAATAAGATAAAAGGTAAAATGAAAGATATGGCTGAGCAGATTATCTTAAGACCAAACCACAGAGCAGAGCAAACAATAGACTAAATGATCAACTGGATAGGAGATATCAAATTTATAAAATTAGCACATGATGCCAAGGTATAGTCTGAGTGAATAGTAAAAATAAAACCCCTCTAATACACACTACTATACATTACATTAAACATTAAACCCCTACATAAACCCTATTAAAACCCTAATAAAGTATGCACTAATAGTCTACTTTTATCAATCAAAAACTCAATCAAACTACTGAAAGGGTTTTGGGGTTTTGAATGATTATAATAGTGGGGGTGTTAGATAGGTACTATCCAAATATGTATAATTCTTTTTTATATTTTTCTAAATATTACTTAAAAAATATAAGATATTATGCTTTGTACTAGCAGATTATAAGGAGTCATATGTTTACTGCTATAATTGTACATTTTATAGGATCATTTAAGTATATTTTTATTTAAAAAGTTTTAATATTTAACATTATTTATTAATTGGCTTTAATGGAGGGGTTTTCTTTGTTCATTATGGTTCTAAGATAGAAATAGATACAGCTACATTTACTGACTTAAAACCTATTTATCTAATTAAAAATATTGATTATTTTTAGAGAAAGTCATTTATGAATGATATAAGTAGAGAATTATTAAACCTTTTAAAAAGTTACCATTCATTAAATTTATGAAGAATTGCTAAGAATTTTATGCTTGTGGATTGGTATAAACCATTAAAATTTAGCTTATGTTAAAAATTATCTAAATGACCCCTTTTTAAATGAAAAATTAGAATACTATATCCTATTGGAAATATTTTTTTCAATATAGAAATAAATACGAGAAAGAAAATTTATAATTAATTTGCTTAAATAATTTTAGAATATAATCCAATAAAAATGAAATTAAGAGTTAAAAATATAATAGAATAAAAAGAAATAAAAATTTTCGGTTTTTTGACTGTGCTGGGGTATAAAATGGTTTAGGATCAGTTGAGACTGATGGTCATTTTACTATAATTTCAATTTATTTTTATTTAGAATTGTTTTATTATATAAAGAATAGCATATTAAACTCAACTTATGCGCTTAAGACATCAGTAGTTGGAATTACTGATTCAATAGGATCTACTTCATACTTTCAAAATGTTACTTTCATTACAAATATTTAAATACAATCTCATAATTGTTTCTATACATAATGAGTAAAATCATTTCGAATAGAATACTTGGGTTTTCTGAATTTTAAGATAAATATCTTCCTGCCTTTTACCTGCCAAGTTTCAAAAGAGACGTCGCTAATATTTACAAAAGAATTCAGGTTGGCGAGAAATATTTATTTCGTTTTTTTTAAATAAAAGAATATTTTTATTTACAAAACGATGAATAGAAATATTTGACAAAAGTGATGCGTTCTAATCTTGTCTTTGACAATTGTACATTCATTTCAGAGTAAAGATTAATAGACGTGTATTTGTCATAGGTCACTATTGAAATAAAAATAAAGAATTAGGGAAATCGAAAGCTAAAGTAAAATAACATTAATGCAATTAAAAAATAGATAAGATAGTTATAAGAGTAGCAAGTAAAGATACTTTTATAATTAACTAAATAATACTTGTATGTTTTTATTTATGCAAATTTTTTCAATCGATTTCTTTTTGTAAATCTAAAATTTAAAATCTTAAATCAGGCTGATTTTAGAGTGTTTAAAATTAAAATATAGGGATATGAATTATTGACTTACTTACTAATTTCAAATGCAAATATTTCTAAATAATTAGGAATTTTAGATTCATTCTTTTTTATCACCTAAATTTTTTAAGCATGCAATGTTGAATCAAATCACCCCTTTAATAGAATTAACCTTATAGTTAGTAAACACTATGATACCATAAATTTAGGACTCTAAAATTCTACATAGAATGACCTAAATTGTTTTTGAACTAATAGTTGAATCTAATAAAATAAAGAGGGATTTAATTATGTAATAATCATTTGATTATAAAATAAATTTAAATAAGTTCAAAAATGAAAGATCTGATTGCTTATTTTTAGAATAATTTAGAGGTAGAAAATAATTGTAAGTTAGATGGCATACTTATGATAAAATATGAAATCTATTTTCTTAAATTAAGTAAATATATGTTTAGTTGTTTTCTTACATTTTCTTATATTTTATTATCAATATTTAGAATTCAATCATAAAAGACTTTGTAATAAATTAAGATGAGCCATCCTATATCTCAACAACTTCTGCTTTGCTTAAATTAGAAAATGTTACTTTTAGAAACGGGAGTTATAATTTTACAAGCAATATCAAACCCCAGTTTTTATACTCAATGAGATAAAATTCATCAATTTTTCTAAATAATGACAAATATTTCAATATAAACTTGTAGATCTTATTCATTAAAGATTCTAAAATATCAATGAATAATACTTTAATGTTGAACAATACATTAAGCAGTATTATTATGGTATATTATTATTTTAACTATATTGTAAAACTTAGAAAAATTTGATTATATATATATATATATATAATAGCAGGGACTTACTATTGCGATTAGACACCTCGCTTATGTCTTTTTGATTGATTAATGATTTAAAATCAAAAAGTTTTAATAAATCACTGTTTAATACTAAATTAAACCATCAATTTTAGTCGTGACGTAGACGTATCTGAGTGAGTTGTCGTGGCTGTCATAAAGTATAAAACTCCTAAAAAACCATTCTCGCTATTACCTAGTCTTCTCCCAAAATCAAGATGTCATCCCAGTATGTACCTGGGGACAGAGCTCGTGAGACCCAACTAGATAACAGAAGATGGAGAAAAACGCTTACCGGTCCCACCGCTGATGGGAAAAGTAATTCCTATCCTTTCGCTGTGGTAACCCGGTGTGGGATAAAAATCCTTATCGTTGGCTTCTATGGTTTTCGTCTTCTCACTTTAAAAGGCAGAGCGTACCTTCATCCTGCTCCCTATTACCTGAGAAACTGAACTCAAGCCAGTAGACTCATCTAATGCAGGGAAATCTTAGGACCCAGCTCAATTGAAGAGTGTACGCTGACAGATTGAACCCCGCCGACTGGTCCCCTAATGCGTTGCGCCCAGCAACCCCCTACCTGCCCTCAGTAGGTCTTAGTGTAGTAGAAAGCTCTATTAGAAAGTCTCCAGCCTCGTGCCCCTCTGGGTCTCCCTATCCTTATAACTTTCTAATTTAATAATGCTTATGTCTTTGGAAAATGCTAAATTTTAAAATATATCAAAAGTTGGTGGAGATGCGATTATAAATGTTTTAAGATCTGAGAATATAAGAATTAATAATGTATCATTTAGAAATATAAACTCTAGTGTCTTTTCACTACAACTAACCCATGCATAAATAAACTTAGTTACATTTGAATGTAAGAAACTATTAGTTTTTTAATGTTATATAGAAACTTAAAAATAAGGTTCTTTTTAGATTACATAATTGGAAAATTTATAAGGAATATTTGGTGAGGATTCAAATATCATAATTTAGGAAAATTTAAAAGATTTTCTTCTTAAGTGAAATCAATTTAATTAATGAAATATAATTTTTATGTAATAAACAAAATATATAAATAAAGAAATTATTAATTTTTTTGTATTGCATCTTGTTAAAAAATTAATCCATTTTAAATAAAGTTTCAAATAATTAGTTGTCATTTTTTAATCATTAAAAATTATCAATCAAACTATATTATTGATCGTTATTCAATAAATCTTAAATATTTAAATTTTATTTATTACAAATAGCAATTTCATAAATATGTAAAATACAGATGACGGAGGTGCGATAAGACTCATAAACTCTAACTTAACTTTAAATGGATCTACATTTTTAAATAATTATGCTGTTAAAGGAGGAGCTTTATGTGTGTAATGCTCAAAATGTAAGGAATATTTAGATTCATATTTCTTTATAAATTATTTTTGTAGCAAAATTTTGTGAATACAATATTTTAAGAACCTTTTTTGACTAAAATTATGCATTATAATCAGGAGGTGCCATCTATTTTTCAAATCATGCCCCTTATATCGACAATTTAATTAATTGAGTTTGTAAATATTAAGAATTATATTCAATTAATATAATCTGAATTCAACTAGTACTTTTGGATTGTAAAACTATGCATAATATGGTAGCAACGTTGGAAGCTACCCTGTTGGAGTGAGATTGATTAAAACTGATGAAACAAATCACATAGCTAGCGGACAACTTTTCACAGGTACATTTCAAGTAGAACTCATAGATGTAAATCAAAATCGCCTTAATGCAGATTCCATATCGTAAGCTTTTTCTATTTTTGTAACTCTTATGCAGTAATATCCAATTGAACTCTCTTGATTCAAGAGGTATGGTAACTGGTAACAAATAAATTTAAGTTATAAACGGAGTTGCAACTTTTCAAAATTTAATATTCTCTGCGAGTCCTGGGTCTTAAAATGTGATTTATCAATTTTTCTCTCCTAATATCAACACAGAGCAACTTTATATTATTTTACCTTAGATACCTTAAGATTAAATCAACAATTTAACAATTAGCTTAAACTTTAGATAATGTTTACCAGGTGAAATAGTTTATAATCAAGAGTAAGTATATTAAACTATTTAATTATTTTAGATGCATTATTTGTGAAATTGGAACATTTTCACTCACATTTGGGTCAACATTTAACCAAATCAATTATTAATTATTATTTAAAACTCTTGATTCTAAATATTATTAACCAAAAGACATTTAAATATAAATTTTATTTATTTCTATTAGATTAAACTTGAATAAACCTAGTGCATAAAATATAATGAATGAAAAGATCTTTTTAAACTAATATTTTTATATCAAAATTTTTATATTGTGTAATGAATGTTTAAGCAATCAAAACTCCAAAACCCCCTGAGTTCTTTGACTGAACTTTTTTAATTATAAAAGTATACATAAAAAGAATGATTTAGTGTAAATTTAAATTAGGATAATAATATTAGTTTTTAGTTAGTTAAGTGAGCTTATTCGAAGTTTTGGGTAAGTTTAAGACAATTAACAGTATTGAGAGTTACTAGTTAAGTTTTAAAAAAATTAGTTATTATAGTAATATGCTAAAATACTTTTTATTAAAAAGAAATTGCAGAAATAAACCAGGCTATTTTATAAATTTCCATCTCTTAACAGGTCTCATTGTCTTTTAACAATTATTTTAAGATATATAAACTAAATTTCTTCTAAACATAAAAAAGTACAATAAAATTATAGTAGCATTATATCGTTTTCTTATCAACTATATGGCTTTCATTTAATGGACTTATATCTTTCCTGCTTAAAGAACTCAAATATTTAATTGACTATTTAGTATTTCAAACTTCTCTGTTTTATTTATAACTAACATATATATTTAAAGAACGGAATATTATAAAATGCAGGGAGTCGAATTAAGAGAGTGATTGAAAGTCTATGGTTTTTTTAATAAATCAAATTTAAATTTTATGTTGATTAATACCGAGTACTTAAGAGCGCAATATTTATTCATTCATGCATATAAGGTTGTGCTTACATTAAATAAATAGTGTTAGCTTTTATTAAGTTTAGAAATGTGAATGAAGTGAAAAAAGTTGAAGCAATAAACACAACGAATTAGAAATATAAATAACTAAAAAATACAAATGATTATAAATTATTTTATTTGTTTAAAATTTAAAATATCAGTTATTTTTAGCTAAAACTAAATATATTTTAATGATAAATCGCTATATAAATCCTAATAAAACACTAAAAAGTATGATTTAATTCTTAACTTATATCAATATAAAACTACCAAAAGTAATTTGGGGGTTTCGAATGCTGAATGCTTTGGAGGATCATAAGTGAGCTTAAAATCAGGATATTGGAGATCATCTTACTATTCTACTCAAATTCACCCATGCATTAACTCTGATTCATGCATTGGAGGGATAATTCTATTTATATTAATTTTAAGATATAAATTAAATTGCATAATCCATAATAACACTTAGAGCTGAGATATTTTTATTTTATATTAGCTCGGACTTATTGTGTAAAGCAGGTTATGGAGGGAATTTATGCGAGAAATGCGTAACATATAATGGAATTTAATATACCAAACTCACTTCTAAAGAATGCGGTTAATGCCCAGAAATGATTAATTAATTTTAATTCTTATTTTTATAGAGTAATTTTTATGATATTTTCCTTGTTAACAATGATTGCTCTTCTACTTGTCCTGGTTTTGATCTTATCGATTCTAATCAATAAAATAAAAATATATAGTTATAAAAGAAACTACTTAGTAAGTAAGAAATAAAGCAATATTTCTTTGTTTAAAAAGAAATATAGTTTTTTATTCTTAATTTAAAAACAATGTATATGCGAATTATATAATCTTTATTAACTTGAGATCAACTTAGGAATTTGATATAATTATTTTGTAATTAAATTTTAATTTATTTTGAGGAAAGTGAAACAAGTGTAATGCTAAGAATCATGACAAATTATGTTTAAATTATGACCACTGCAGCTGCTTTTGATTTATCTTACCCCAAAGCTTTTGAAGATTATTTGAATATGTTTACAATTTTTGGAGAGTCATTTGAAGGCTTTCTGAATTTTGATTGCTTTCTTTAAAATCTAGGCTTTAATTAAAAAATTTTATCACTTAAAAAATTAAAACTATTCTATTTTATAGTTTAATGAAGAAAAAGATTAAAGCAATTACTACATCAAAGCAATATTAATATCAGTGATACCCTTGATTATAATAGGGTTTTTTGCAATTATATTCCTCATTATTAACAAAATTAAAAAGAAAAATCGCCAGAATTTTTAGATTTAACTTACAGTGGCTGCCGTTGTAGTTTTGTTTACTCTCCATCCTACTTTAACTAAATTCCTTTTTGGACTGTTTAAACCTCAATTATAAATTATTTATTAAATATTACTCTAATGGCTCAATTAAGTTTAATTGCATCGAAATAGACAGTGGTGAATATTGGCTTAAAAATCAACTTGAAATCTAATGTTGGAACGGCCAGCATTTATAATGGGCTTTAACTATAGGATTCCCAGCTATTCTTATGTGGGTAGTTTGTGCCCCATTTAGTCTATTATGGTTTCTTTATAAAAATAGAAAACTTTTGGATTCATCTCATATTTTAAATAGGTTCAAAATGATTTATCAAGGTTTTAAAAGAGGAATTCAAAGTGGCATCTTAAATTTTGGGAAGTGGAGTAATAGTGAGGTAATTTTTTAAAAAGTTTTTTTTGTCTTTACAATTACGTATTTACTATTACGTCATGAATTTCCACGTCAACTCAACTAAGATACCTCTAGCTAGCTATTAAGATTAATGGCTTAATTTTAGTAGAAACAGAGATATGTTAAAATTATTTTGAAAAAATATTTTACTATATAAAAGAGAAATTTTCTATTGGGAATACATCAATATCACAAGAAAAGTGCTATTAATTATTGTGAATGTCTTCTTTTCAATGTACAATTAAATTTTCAAAGTACTAATATCTCTGCTTATATTAACTTGCCTTCTATAATACCAAAAAAGAATACGGCCCTTTTAAAGCTCTTTGATTAATTTAATTGAACAAAAGGAATATATGGCTTCTTGCTCTGTATTCTTTGCTTCCATGTTTTTTGTAAACAGTGAGATCTCTGATGAGATTAAAATGGTAGTAATTGTGGTGATAGTTATTATAAACATTAACTTCTATACTCTCTGGCTACTTGGAATCACTAATCAAAGTAAAAACAGATTTGTCGTGATGTTAAATGTCATTCTTATAATTAATTTCAAAAATAAATAAAATGCTCTTTATTATAGAAAAGCTCTCTATCCATTTATGAGATTTGAGTTACTTGAATATCAAAATTCTTTGAGAAGTTTTGGAAATAAATCCAGTTTTTACCAAAGCTACATATAAAAGTCGAAAGATGTTTCAAATACATTTGATCTATCATAATGTGAAAACCTATAAGATGGCAAGATAAATAAAGATAATTCGAATTTTAGCATTATGGAGAACCACAAACCTAATAGAAGAAAATCTCTTTTCAGCAAAATGAAAACAATTAGAAAAAAAATTGAATATTTAGCTTCATTAATAATAAAACATAGTTAATATATAGTCAATTTTTTTTAAAATTAAAAAAATCAAAAATCTAAGTCTAGTTTTTTTTACAGAGCTCTATTTATCAATAAAAAAACTTATGCCAATGTTCGTTATTATTTTAATCATTCTCTTGAAATTGTAATTAATTTTATTAAATAAATAAGAAAACTTCTAAAATTCAAAATCCTCCAGATTAAAAACTTGAGCAAATTATGCCATCTTAATAAAGTAATGCTTTGACATTTTATAATCCTTATTTTAAAAAATATTTGTGCAAATTAATCGAATTTATTAAAATTTATTGTTAACATTATAAATAAAAATTTTATTTACTCCTGAGTAAACAGAAAATAACTCGAAACTGCTTTTTATTTCTGGAGGTCCAACTAATAGTAATGTAACTTGGAATTAGAACGAAATGACAAATACAAAAACTCAAAATGATAAAACATAATTAGTCTTCAACTAAAACTCTAAAAATACTGATCATACTTAAAGCCCTTAATTTATTTATAAGGTTATATGTATAATGTAAATTTTTAAGAGCTCTAGAGATATTATTATCTTATAATATTATATATAGAGTGAATTCATTTAATTTTATTGCTTAAAAATTACTTTTAAAATTAAAGGAAAGAAATCTACATCTTTTCAATTGATCCTTATTTTGGCTTGATTATTATATAATCTACTAATTTTTTAATTGCTCGCGATACTTTAGCCAAGTTTATTTAGTATTATATTTTTGCTTAGCTTTTTACAAACAACTAGGATAATAATACTTACGTTTCATTTCTCACTCTCTTATTATTGTTGCCAGGGCCCTCAAATCCTATTAAAGTAATGATCTTCGTGTATTTTTTCCAGGAAAAAGGCTTGGAGTTCCATAAAAAATTCTAATATTATAAATTTCACCTCAATACTTTGATAAAGTCTATTATTGCCACTCTTCTTGGTGAAAAGTTTATCATTCCCTCTTTCAGGCGCCTGTTAAAATTTTTAAAGTAGCTTCCTCATCCAAAGTTGATCGAAACTATCAAATTCGTACTTGGTTCAGTTTTCATAAGTCTATCTAGATTTAAGCAAAGTCTACCTGGTTTTAGAAGGATGTTCTTTATTGGCACTTAAAGTTGGTTCTATCCACAAATTTAGATTCAAGAAGCAAAAAATAGCACCCAAAAATTCTAAAAGGATTTATTGCTAATTCTAGATAGATTATACACTTCTTGAGCCTGGCAAAAAGTAAAAAATGGAGGAGGGACAGCAGCTGTAGCTGGAAGTAAAAATTTTAACAGGCACCAAAAACAAGGATTTCTATTCTCAGGCTTCAAATCTCTGTGAAAAAGTCAAACTTTTGAATCATTTAGATTACGAAGGGTTAAGTTGCTATAATTGCTATGTACTTATGATTCTATAATTAGCTATGAAGTCTAAAAGAGTAATGTCAAGGTGTGAAAGTTTGAAAGTTATATTATTTTATTCATGAAGCAAGCATCTATCTTATTAAGCATCTGCACTTTTTATAAAATTTTTTTTTGTTTGAATGAGTACTTGATCCTTTTTAGTAAATTTAAATGACTTCACTTAAGAGATAGAATAAACCTTGTAATCATATTAATTATAATTGACAACATTCTTAAAATTAAGGTCCCCTATGTTATGGACTTATATATTGAAGTATCAAGCTCAATCTTTGCAAGACCTTGTAATATTATGTATTGAACTTTGATAATTTTTTTGTGATATGCTATTAGATTGTATTATCTCTCACATATTCTAATTATACAACTTGTTAAAGCTCTACCTTTTTCTAAGTTTCATTAGGTTAACAATCAATATAACTTCAATTTATCTTCAACCTTTTCTACATATTTTTTTTCTTCTGAGCTATTAACAGGCACTTACTAAAATTTCTTGTAATCACCTAGCGATTATGACTCTCAAAGTAATCATACTTACCATAAATTTTATAATGCTACAAATATAAAATTGGCTTTGATTCTCAATTTTTCATCATATGCCTATAATAATATTGAGATTAATTAGGGAAAATTCATTTATTCTACTCACAAAATTTTAATTTCCGCATATTATATACAATTTTTAATTAAATCCTTTATCATACCTCTGTCTCCCACACTCGTATGTCTTCTTATTTATTTTCTTGATATATAAATAAAATTATAAAATACTAAAGACTTCTCTGATTGTATTTTAAGAAAAATAGTAATTTACAGATATTTTCGCACTTCTTTGTGCTTCTAAAGGTATTTTTAAATGTTAATGAATTTTTTCGATATTATAAAAATTTTTGCTTAAATTTAAAATTAATTATAAATTTATAAACGGCCTCTCAGAGCTAGTTTAGGAGCTTTCAAGACACATTATTGCCAAAAAAGAATAAACGTATTATAGAATAAAAACTTACATCAAGTGTCTATCATATTCTATATCATTCCGAGAGAGTATATATTTTTACTATCAATTATAAAAGATTGCATCATTAGTTCCCCATATTAAGTACAATTTCATTTAAGAGTTAATATTTCGTATTTTTTTAATAAAATTAATGTGCCCTTAGCTTTAATTAAAGTTTATATTTA
Source organism: Oxytricha trifallax (assembly GCA_000711775.1). Taxonomy (NCBI): domain Eukaryota; phylum Ciliophora; class Spirotrichea; order Sporadotrichida; family Oxytrichidae; genus Oxytricha; species Oxytricha trifallax. The sequence goes on from ARYC01007363.1 coordinate 12,002, forward strand.
GTTATTAACATGTTAGTAGCTGCTCCTAATTAAGTACGTACCAATTTAAATTTAAAATATGGAACTTTAATATTAGAAATTTATTTCAATCTCTCAAGTTTGAAACCAGTTCTCAAAACCTTCTCCATATCCTTCTTAGAGGTTGACCTACTATTGAATGCCATTTTGCATCAGACACTAAATTTTTCCCCAAAAACTTGTACTTATGTATTTTACTTTAGTTAATAACCACAAACCCCTAAAAATTTCTCAGCAAATCAAAAATTCATTAAATCATTTATGATCTTTGAGTTATTACTCACACAACAAAGAATGACACTCAAAAAGTTTTCTAAAAGATAACAAGCTTAAGAAAAAAGTAAAAGAAGAGTTCTATAAAAACTGTCATCAAAAGTAAATCAAGGGCAGTTTAAAAATAATAATCTAGGTTATTATTAAAATTTAGTATAATTTTAGTTAACCTTGATAAAAATGGATATGACAAAACTAACGATTTAGCTTATGGGGATAGCACAAAAAAAGGCAACGAGAACTAAACTTATAATTTCGAAAAAGTCACTCTTTAAATTTTTCTTATTTGGCTTAAAATTATTTATAGTGTTAATATAATGGATTATTATTGACTCATTATATAGCTCCTAAAATTCAACAATTCAATCAAGACTAAACTTTAAACATCCTAAATATCAATTATTTTTTACACTATTTAGAAAAAGATATATCCTTTTATGTTGTCATTTTCTAAATATAATTATGCTGATGAAAGCAGAGACAAAGTTCAAAAATTTGAAAAAATTTCGGAGTATTAATTCTTTCAAAAATAACCTTTAAATTTAAATGTGCCCAAAAAGAATTCAAGAAATAAGAAGGGAGTAGAAATTGTTAGATAAGGAGAAAGTTTTGAAATTCTTAATGAAGCCAAGAAAAGCAGATATGCTAAATTTGATTTATAAAATAGGAAAATTTCAAGTTAATCACCTGAAAGGTAAAATTAGAATCAATCAACTGATAGACAAATTAAAAGTAAATCATCAAATAACAAAGTAGATGGTTAAAAAATAATATAAAAAAAAAATATTTAAATTTTTTATTTTGTTTAAATTATGGTTCAGTCAGTAACTAAAAGATGTTCCCAATGTCTAAGGAAATTATTATAAAATCTTTATTAATATAATTATAAGGGAAAAAGAAAAATTAAATTATCTCAAGAGCATTTTACCATTCAACCTAAAAATAACGGGAAAAAAATTGAATTGATTTAATAATTACAATATATATAGTTGAACAATATACACAATCTAAATTATCTAATTTTAAGTTTAAATATTCTGAAATAATTACATCGTTTTTTTTATTCGTCAAACATACTTAATTGAAAATCTACAATTATTTTATATATTAATATTGTATATTCGAAATGTGGAAATTGCAAGAATATAATTCAAATTTAAATTTAAATAATTAAAACTGCCTCTAATTTGCAATAGTTTTAAATAAAATTTGATATAGTAAGTATCCAAATATTTCTGTGTAATTTGGCATTTAATATGCATCAACTTCTATAAAATTTTGGAAATTCGAATCCTGCTTTGTAAATCTTTTTATTTTTGTTTGAAATATTTATTTTGGATTCTTTTATAACAAAAATAAAAAGATTTACAAAGCAGGATTCGAATTTCCAACATTTTATAGTTGTTGGTGCATAGTAAATGCCAAATTACACAGACATATTTGGATACTTACTATATCAAATTTTATTTAAAACTATTGCAAATTAGAGGCAGTTTTAATTATTTAAATTTAAATTTGAATTATATTCTTGCAATTTCCACATTTTGAATATACTATATTAATATTTAATAAATAATATTATCATTAAAAATTATTAAAAATATATCAAAAAGTTATATTTGTTATTTTATTAGCATAATTAGAATAAAATACAAATATCAATTTTATAACATCAAATTTAGATTATATTTTTCATTCAATTTTATTCTATTAAATAAAAATATTTTGTGTGGGAGTTTCCTACTCCAAAAATTTAATTAATATTAGTTGCCAAAATATAGAGAAGGAACATAATAACCAAAATTTCAATATCCGTTTTTCCTTATATTAAACACCTTTTGTTTTAATTATAACTTTCAGGGATTAAAAATATAAATAGTCAAGTAATAATGTTTACACTTTAAAAACAAAATGTTTCAATCAATAATTAATGAGATTTTCTTTAAAATATTAGAATCTTTGTTTTGGAATGAGACTAAATGGAGTTTTAAATAAGCTTAAATTTTTTCATTTTTAATAATAAGATGTTTAAAGATTTATATAAATTGTATATTATAATGTATGGGGAGGACATTTTTAAGGGATAAACTCTACTTTTGGATCAAGAAACTTTCCCCTTCGGTTGCACAAAGGCAATTTAGTAAATTTCTAAAGGAGCAGTAAAATTTCATCCGGATATTAAATATTATTTAATTTTATTATAATAATTGATATGGTGAAATTTATTCATGTTTTTATTAAATCATTCTATTCTAAATCAATTTTTTAAATATACAATAATATAATTGATTAAACAAAATAAACATGCTACTCTGTTTATCATTATTTAATATTCATTATGAATATTCATTAGTTAAAATTAAGAGAGATTGTAATATTTGGAGGATTTTGATTGATGAAAGTCTAATTTAAGTTTTAATATATATTAGAATATTAACTAGACTTTTGCATAATATAATCTATACTTCAAGATCATAAAATAAATAATAATAGAACTAGTTATTTTTTTCAATTCAATTTAAGATAAAATTTTTTATAAAATATTATTTTGCTTACATTTCAGGATTGATATGTGTTCACCCTGTGCCCCCCCTCCCCCCACCTCCATATAATTATTTTCTTTTCTATCATTTTTCTTGCCCTGCGGGCAGCTATTACATTTAATTATTTTATTTTTATAATATTCACCACGTCCGTCAACCTTTTCTTGAACATACTACCATGTGAATATATTTAAAAATCAAAACACACTTTATTTTTATTTATAATAATAAATATATTTTTGATAAGAAATTTTTATTTAGCATTCATATTATGTACTTCTAATATGATAACAAAAATATTCCAGTCTAGTATATCATCCAGTAAAATAAGGAATATTTTTGTTATCATATTAGAAGTACATAATATGAATGCTAAATAAAAATTTCTTATCAAAAATATATTTATTATTATAAATAAAATAAAGTGTGTTTTGATTTTTAAATATATTCACATGGTAGTATGTTCAAGAAAAGGTTGACGGACGTGGTGAATATTATAAAAATAAAATAATTAAATGTAATAGCTGCCCGCAGGGCAAGAAAAATGATAGAAAAGAAAATAATTATATGGAGATGGAAGGGGGCTCGGTTTAGGAGGTGTGGGCGGGGGGGCTCGGGGTGAACAGATATGATAATTTTATCAAATACTATTTAAGCTATATCTAAAATTTTTGTAGTACCATAAATATTGAATTGTTTACAATTTATAACTTCAATTCTATTTAATTTTTTGTCAATAAAATTTATTTCACTTAAGATTTTTGAAATCAATAATCAAATCTTTCCATAATGTTTAAATTATTGGAAAATTCTATAAAAAAAAAGATTATTTTTTTATCAAAATTATAGAAAATTAGCATTAAATATACTTTTCATCTATAATCTTTAATAAATATATAACAAGTAAAATAAAAAATATTTATTATTTATTCTTAAAGTTCTTAAATTATTTTTTGAAATATTATGAAAACCACATTTAAATAAAAAACAATTATTTGAAATTTATTATATTAATTAATTATTTATTTAATTTGATCATGATTATTAGAATTTAAGTTTAGTTAATAATGTATTTATATAATCATATTTAGTGAAAAATAATTTGATAAAATTGACGAATTGACATGAGCATAAATTCAAAAAATATGTCAAAAAACTCCATATTCATTTCCAATATAAAAACACGAAGAATTAACCTAACAATTTTTATGATAAGTGGATTGCTACTGATAAATTTTGCATTAACTATGAGTTGTGAAAAATCTCAATTTTACAATTCTGAGACTGATGAATAAATTATATTGTAAGATTTAAGTAAAATAATGAAATAAATTAGAATGAAATATTCTGAATGCAAAGGTATGTAAATTTCAATTTATTTTATATCTTACTTCTATTAACATATATTAATTTTCCATATAAAACGATAATAATCAAATTAAATCATTTTTCAACCTAAAGCTCCAAGACTGAATTAATGTATTAATTTTATTAATAAATAAATTTAATAAAAAATTTAATGAATTAATAGTGTTTATGGTCATATTAAATTATCTTTATAGACTGTGATGAAAGCTGTTTGACTTGTAATAAAAATGGATGCTTAGAATGTGCAAATAATTAAATGTTTAAAATTGATGGTGGCTAATGTGCATTTTGCCCATTTAATTAAGTCATGAAGAGTGGTTTTTGTTAGTGTAAGATTTATTCACTTCCAATATATTTTATAAATTCATCTAAATAAAATAAAATATACTTCTTTGTTTTTTATATTTAATATCTGAAGTCTAAATGGCTTGATTTTATAGAATGCAATGAAATTGAAAACTAGGAAAACGAAGTGTGCATTTACAAAATCGCACATCTTATAATAGTATAATTTTATTGTTTAAAAATATTGCTAATGAAAATAGGTTACTCTGCAACCTGGAAGAAAGCCAATAATTAAATAAAGATGATTAATAGTCAAATTTACTATATTTAAATTTAGAGACATTATAATGCTAGTAATAATGTGAAACTTACTAAATACCAATTTTATTTATATCTTGCAAATTAAGTCTTAATTTAAATATAAATTACTTAATTACTATATTTACCAGTTATGATATGGAATCAAAACCCCAAAACCCCTTAGTGAGGTTTATAAGTGCTTTGATTTGTAGGGTATAGTTGGGGTATTATTGGGGTTAGTAGAGAAAGCGCAAGTTTTATGTGAATTTAATGAATATTTAATGAGTATTAATGTGCTTAATTCAAACAAATTTTATCTGCTTATCTTTGTGGTATCTCTTGAACTTAGCTCTCTTTAATGTTTCAAGTATATCTTCTAATGATGATCTTGGATATGCTGAGCTCTTACTATGATCATCTCAACCATTTTCTTAATCTAAGTGCATACATCTTCTTGCTTTATATGTTTAACAGCCATGCTTATTGATTACTTTTCTTGCTTTGTTCCGAAGTACGACATACTTTCCATATCGCACTCTAAAATAATTGCTGCTACCGCCCAGACATCCCACTAAACAGAGCCATTAGCCCACTTCTCTCTTATTGGGAAGTACCCAGGTGTGCCTAGCATTTTAGCTAAAGTCACTATTTCTTACCTTATTGCTCTATTGAAATCAATGACTACTATTTCTAAAGGACAGAGATTTAGCATTACATTTTCTGGCTTCAAATCTCTATGAACATACCCTAGATCATACAGCTCTTTCACACCCTTGGTCATTTCCGTGAGTATCTCATGCAAGTCATCTGGGTATCTATTATGGTAGAGATAATCTCTTAGAGTCATTTCAAATTTCTTAAATCGTAGTGCAATAAAACCATGTCCAAGAATAACTCCATCGAGTTTAAGCAAGTTCTTGCATTACCTTTTATGAGCCTATCTTAGTATTATGTATTCATCGGCAAACTCATTTTGATACTGCTCGTTCCTAATAAGATATTTGAAAGGATATACTTTATAAGCATACTCATCAACTACTATGAGTTTTGCCTTGTTAGCCACATCAATATGTAAATAGTTGTCAATGCAAAAACTGAGATCTACTGCATTTAATGCAAGTATATACATAGCTCTCTCTTACAAGCATGCTATATATAATTCATTAGCTGGTTGGTTCATTGACTCAAAACGTTTCTGCTTCTTAAGTCTCTCTTCCTGCTCTCTTTAAGACTCTACAGTATTGGAATTTCTCTTGGCTGGTATAAGTTTTTATGTTTCTTTATCTTGCATTAAAAACTCACTTAAATGATGTTTTTGAATGTGTCTTTTAACTTTAGCTGAGTGAGTGTAAGACTTCATGCAAGTCGTGCACTAATACCTGCCATCGACCTTTTAGTGCTTAAAATATATCTTAGCTCTCCCAGAGTGCATCTCTTTGATGTGCCTCTTCAAGCTCGAATTAGCTGAGAAGAAATTTTAGCATTCATCACATTAAAATTCTTTAATCTTTTCTAGTGGGAGATGTTCTTTTAACTCCTCAACATCTTCGATTAGCGTTTAAATACTTATCTCTTCTCTCTGCTTCCTGATATTTATTTCTAGAACAAACACCTCTGATTCAAACTCAAGAGCTTTAAGCTCTGGCTCCTTTTCAATGTATATGATCTCTTGCTTCTTAGTTTATCCAAAGTTTAGCTAAGATTATCCACTGCCAAGAGAGACTGCTTTGCGATTTAAGTTAGCCGCCATGTTTAAATTCAAATTTAAATTTCTATTATAAAGCTCTAATAACCTCTCTAGTTATAGTAACTTTGTATAGGAGTTGGTACTGCAACAACAATGGGTGATTCTTAGGCGTTAGACATCATATTTATACTAAGTTTATAACTATAAATTTTCTAAATTCATGCTTAATATTTTTAACTTTGGTACCAACTTAGAAAAAATTCAGGTTGGTACTGGTACCAATTAGGTTTTAAACCATTTTGGAACTTTTCCATTAAAACCTCATTAGTTTAAAACTTGGTACTAATTAAGTTTTGGGACTATTAAATTGGTACCAATTTAAATTAAACGGATTAAGTACCAGTACTAATTAAATTTAAACAAATTTAGTACTAATTTAATGGATCTAAATTGATAAAAATGGAGATCCATCACTGCAGTTTGTTACAGCTTCTGCAAACTTTCTCCACGTATCTTGCAGGGTTGACCTCCTATAAGATGCCCATATTTAATAGTAAGATTTTAAACAATAGGATCCAGAAGTCTATAAGTTATAATTTGAAATTCATTAATAGGGAGAGGAACAAAGATGGAATCACTCAATGATCAAATGAAAAGAGTCGAGGCTCAAGAAATGATATCAAGATTCAGAAGTAAGGAAGATCTCTATCG
>ARYC01007365.1:0-31449 GCA_000711775.1 Oxytricha trifallax
GGATGATTCAGGAATATTGCCAATAGTAAAGTCCAGCTAAAATTGCGGGATCTACCGTAGAATCGACTTAGATTTGAATTTTGAGTCTTTTGGATTTTATAGCTGCCATGATTTTAATATTTAATTAATTTAATTTAAATTCATTTTCCCAAATCAAATGTATTCCTACAATAATATAATTTTCTTTTATTGGAAAACAATGACTTAAATTTATGGAAATTAAAGTATTTGCCTGCATTTTCTACTTTTTTATTTAATTAAGTATGTTTATTTAATTTTTTTGATTTTAAATTTCAAATTGCATCAATTTATTGCTATATGTTTTAGTTTTTCAGTTTAATCAAACCCCGAAACTCCATCGATAATTGGCTTTAGTTAGTTAAAGAGAAAAGTATGATTTTAACCCTTAATTAATTAGGATTTTAAAAGGGTTAATTTATGGGATTAAGGATTAAATGTATATATTTGAGGATTCCAGTATATGAAAGTGAGTATATAGTTATGTTTAATTTTGGATGTGATTAATAATCAACTCAACTCTATACTTAATTACACGTCTATGGCAAGGCTTATTCATTAATATATGTCATTGAAAGGCTTCACTGCCTATGAGAATTGAATTATAAGTGATAGGATCTTAATTCTAAGCCAAAGAGATCCTTAATATTCTTGTAGCATAATACTTATCATCTTTTAATTATAAAACTCTTTTTTAGAAGTTAGTTTCTCTCTTGTTTAGAGGTATTGTAATTTAGTCAAATGTTTAATATACTCTTAATATATTTCAGCTTATAGGCTTTATGATATTTTATTTTGCTTACCTTCAGCAAAGAATTAACGAAACGAGAGTGTCTAATCCTTGAAACTATAATATTTCTAAATAGATTTGATCATTGTTTTTTTAAAAATAAATCAACCAAATAATTTTAGGTTAAATTTTTTAGAAAAGTGGCATTGATTTGGTAAAGTCAATAAAATTAATAATACTAGAACCATAAAAATATGGAGGGCAGAGAAGCTTGTACTTAGAGTGTGAACCTACTAAAATAACTTCGATTATAAAAGTATGTGTTAATTTAGATTTTTATCATTCAAAAGTTAATAAAAAAACTTCAGGAATTTTGGAGTTTTGAGTGCTTAGTAAATGATCATAATTTATAACCTTGGAGCATATCCAATAGTCGACTATATTATTAGTAGAATATGAGAAATCATGTTTATAAAGTTGTCTCCTAATACATAAATTCTACGTGAGTGAATATATAAAATAATACACCTCTAATAAACATTAATATAAATTGAATTTAAACCATAATCCCCTCCATAACCCAACAAATTATGTCTAAATTTATCACATTTATCATTCAAAATTATAAAAATATTGAAATGGCGTTTTGAGGTTTGAATGTCAAGCTAAAACCAAGTACCATAATTACAATCAAGAATTACAATCAGAACTTTAAGAATTGCTAATAATAATAATAATAATAATATAGTTCAAATTATTTATTATGTTTTTATACTTCGATTAGAAAGTCTTTAAGCTCATTTATTTTGGTAACTTTTAGCATTATAAATCTCTAATTTTATAAGAATTATTTAAAAAATATCAAATAAAAATGTAATAAAACAATAAATATTAAAATATAATTCAATATGGAATACAAAAATCAAAATTCTATTAAAAGAAATATTAATGCTTTAATTCTAGAAAATGCTTAATTCTAGTAAGATTAAATTTGCCTTAAAATATTTTAAAATGTTAAAATAAGATTAAATTGTTTTTATTAATAAATATTGATATTTTATCAAATATTATAATATTTAAGTTTATTGTTTAAACATTAATTAAAATAATATTAGGGATTTCAATTTAAAGAATTTTACTGCCTATATTCTTAATTATAGCATTTAACTTACATATTAATTATTATTAATTATTAATTAATCTAAAAATTTTAATTTATGTATAATCTCTCCAATATTGCCTATTAGGATGCTGAAGAAAGGAAATTGGACTCATCTCTCGACACCATTTTAGATGATTTTAATAAGAATGAAGATATTTTGGATGATAAAAGTCACGAATAAATAGAAAAAGAATTTATTTCTTACAAAAAGGATGATTCTTATTTGAAATAAAATAAATGAGTTAAGAAAAAATTGATAATAAATTAAATGCAATTTTAATTTATGATTCTATGTTTCAGTGAAATGAAAGCTATATGATCGAAATCATTTAATTATTATAAACTTTTTTTGTTGAAAGTTTCTTTTAATAGCAATCATTCATCATTTATATTTTTTTTATAAATTGCACAATGATCAATGATATGAATAATCTATTCTAAATTAGCATATTTACTTATTTAATTTTTTCTGAGAATTATTAACGAGAAAGACTATTTTGAAATGTAATATTGTAGGAATACAATCCACAAATTGGAAATTAATTGGATTAGATAAATATTGAATCAAATTAGTGGCAATCAAAGCTGATCAAATTAAAATGTTTGAGTTTTTTATGGAAAGTTATGATTTGATTAGTCAAATTCAAATTAAAAAAACTGCAAGAAATAAAAAAATTATTTAAACTTTTCACTAAATTATATATCAATAGTAAGATACTAAAATATCTTAATCTTTATTTTGATTTTTTTCTCTGCTAGCATTGATACTGTTGAAGCATTATCATTAAATTACTAAATTATTTTGAAAATTTAACATAATCGAATTAATAAATTTATTAATTTTTTACGACTCACTTGCCTAGAATGCTTCATTTTTTATGAACTGTTTTTTAAAATAAAAAATAAAGAAATGAATTTAAATTTATATAGACAAAAGATTAAATTTATAAGCAGTTTTTTTCTTAAATAAATTGTTTTTAATTATTAATGCTTTACAGATAATATATCTGGGCTTTTGGCAGTCACTTTCAACACTTAAATTAACCCTCCCTTAGAATGCTGATCTTATAATTTGACAACTATTTTTGGCATCTAGCTTATGCTAACTACCATCGCATGAAGTTTACAGGGGAACATGCCTAAACGCGCTATGCGAAATCTAAAAATTCTGTGCGCTACATTGTGTGCCTTTCCTGCTTCGCTTCAATTATTTAATTGCTTAAATGAGTTCTTAAAGCTCATATAATATCACTATTAGATTAAGATTAATTGTTTGGCTTTACTTAGAGAGTCCCCAAGTGATACTCTTAACTTAAATTATAAATATTTTAAAAATTGTATAATTTCATCTAAAATACTCACATCTTTTATAATAAATTTTTAACTTCATAATATAAATAACCATAAAAATTATACTCAAACAAGTATTTAATGCATCAAATTATTGATTTTATGTCATACGACTAAATTTTATCAGTCAATTAATTTATCATCCATTACATTATTAATCATATTTATGCTTTGAATATTAAAACTAAATATTTATATAATTAAATAATAAGAAATTTTCAATTTTCTAAACCACTTTTAAAATTATTTACAGCTTAAAAGATCAATTTAATAAAAAAATTCTGTCAGGCATAAGAGTATATATATATATAACCAGCATATATCCTGAAATGGTTGAAAACGAGAAAATTAGGGAAGGCATAGTCATAATTTACAATTCTGTGAATCTTATGTGAAAAAACAGAAGGATTATGAAGGAGTTGAATTTTAAAAATTAATCACTAATAAATGCCAATTATTAAAATCTAGTTATTTCCACAAAAACTTGGGATTAAAGGGATATAGAGTGGTGTATTCAATATAAACGTAAGAAAATAAAATAAAATCATTAGGCTAAGCTGATTAGATTAGTTTCCAGTATATTAATTTCCCTAATGCATTAAATAAAAAAATAAATTATTTTGTTGTAATTAAAGAATTATTTGCCTAGATTTATAAATTAAATTCTTTTTTAATTTTAATTTAATGCATATTATAAAAAGTTAGATAAAATTAATCAGGTATTTATAAATAAAAAATTTAGTAATAATTTTTAAATAAAATTTTAAGATAAAATAATATTTTAAAAAATTAATTTATTGTTTTCATTTAATTATATCACTCTGCTTTTCTTCCTCCACTTCCTGTATAGAGTTTTGCTAGAATACTTTTAATTTAAAGTTTTTATAATGTAAATGTATAAATAATCAAAAAAATATGTTACGTTGATAATATTTATTTAAAATATAAAAATGTTTGATTGATTTGTATTTATAAAAGAATTATACGGACCTTAATATTTCAAATTTTTGATTTATTTAAAATTGAAGTTTTATTCAATAAAATTTATAAAATATTCTTATAATTAATTAATTATAAACTTTATATTTTAATATTTTAATTATTAAAACAAAGTAAAACTTATATTTTTAGTAAAATTAATTAAAGTAAAATCATACAATAAACTTAGATCTATCAAGAATTTAATCCTAGATTTTTTTATTTTTATTAATATAAAAATTTATTATAAACTTTTGTCATTTACTATTAAATGAAATTAAAATAAAGAAGTTGAAAATTAGAAATTTGAAGAATTTGAGTTTTAAATTCTGATAGAGGTAGTACTTAGAATAGTAAATATGTCAATCATCTGCATATAATATATTTAAGAATGTATTATTCTTATTATATTTTTTATACTGAACTTCTTTTAAACCTCTGATTGTTGCAATATATTCTACTCATAAAAACAAGTGGAGAGACGCCAACATTCGGATAAAAATCTATATTATTGTATAACACTAATAATTGAGAAAAAATATATATATATTATACTCTAATATCTAATTATTATAACATTTAAATAGAATATATTTTTTAAGCATATAAATTTTTGATTAATATCTTAAAATAAAAAATACAAAAAATATATATTATATAATAAATGTTCGCTAAGTTTTTTATTTTTTCATAAATTGAAAGTAAGATAAATTTTATTTTATAATTTGTTAAGCAAAATAAATTTCATGATAATATTTAATATTGAAATATATACTATTTAACTTTAAAAGTAAAATAAATTCTTGCATAACTTTTTTTAAATTGATTGTAATAAAAAGAAGATAACAATAAATTTAATAATGAGAAATCACAAAATTTGTAATTTTCTCAATATTTATTTTTTATATAAATTGGTTAAATAAGGTTAACTTAAAATTACATAAAAAATACTTAAATTGAAAATATTTAATAGATTATTTAAAAATACAACTATTAATATATTCTATCAATATTGCATTTATTGAAGACTTATCCTTACTTTTAGAAAAACAGCTTATCGTTATTTGTGTAATTTTGTTTATCATCAAATAAAAAGTTCAATATTTATCCCCTCAATTTACACTTCCAATATAGCAAAGCGCTTTTCTATCTTATCAAAAATCTAAAATTGAGGCCTTTTATGATATAAAATAATTTTTAAATTTTCAGGTTTAAATTTCATTTATAACTCATTTGTTTGATTGTTTTTAATCGATTTTAATTATTATATATTATAATTAGAGACATGATTTTTAAAATAAGTGTTAACATATCATTCATATATTCAGGTTCGATTTTATTGATTTTTTTAAAAAATGAACATTCTTAATTTTTATAAGCTTGATTAATTTTTAAGTATTTTAATTCAAACAAAAAGCTTCTATCATTAATATTAAATTTTTTGTAAATAAATAAAAATAAATTAATGATAGATTTTAACATTTCTATAGTACAAAGTTTTGGTTAGCAATATAAAGGAGAAAAAATTTTAATTTTTTTAAAAAAATTATTTATGTAATTAAACTCTAATTATAATATGATAAAATTTAATAACAAACTAATGCCATTTTTTATAATAAATGTGTCTTTAAAATAAATTTAAATATTTTATAATTCAAAGTCTTTTATTTAGAAATCATCTTTGAAATAATTAATTATTATAAGCATTAAGTAAATAGTTAATATCGAAATATAATTAATCTTATAACTCCTTAAATTAATTTAGTTTTTAGATTATTTCGGAGGATATTTTTATCATTGAGAGGGAGTAAAAATATATGGAGAGGAAATATTTCAAAGAACTCTCTATCATGCTAATCAAGTATTTAATTATATTTTATTTTTAATAAGTAGACTATCACCAAGTAGATTAATTCTTGAAATCAGATTGATTTATTCAAGATTATCTTTAATTTTCAATGTAAACATTTCTGAATTAGGAGTCACCTGTATATCGTCTCATGAATTCTCAAAATATTTTTTAGCCTTTAAATTTTATATTATGAATACTAAATAAAAAAAAAGTTTGTAAATTATAATAAAATTAAAAATATAGATTTACAAGTATTCTTTCAGAATTTCTCATTTTTTTAAATATTAATTCAATAATTCTCTTTAAAAAAATTATATTTATTTTAATTGAAAGAATTATTTCAAGAAATTATAAATATAATATAAATACTTAAAGCAATAAAAAAGTATCCACCCCCGCTGAACCGATCAAACTTTCAAATATTGACAAACATTCAAGAAATGGCTTTAACTTAAAATCTTGACGCTCAACATATTTTAAATATAAAAAATAAAATATCATTTATGAGATTAAATGAAAAATTAAACATTAGACTTGAATTCGCATCTGAGATAAGCTATCAGTATAATATATTTCATAATTGAAATAATATGTTGTTAATTTTTTTATTTTAAAAAATTAAATAATTTATTATTTTTATAATGATTTATAATAATGTGTTTTGATAGTATAAATTTAAATTGATTGGTTTTATAATTAACAAGATATTTCAGTACTTATTTATAATAATATTTTAATATAAATACATAAGAAAATTAATAAGTACTAGTTTTTGACTTAATCATAAATAAATATAAAAAATTTGGGGAATATAAAAATTGGTTCCATTATATTTTATGGATAAAATAAAGGTGAAGATATCTTTGGTACAAATATGTTTTTAAATGGTTTTTTGGGGTCAAAGTATATTTATTCTTCTAATTATTTTTGGATTTATACTTTCTAATATCTTTTTTTTTCTTCAAAATTTATAAAAAGTGAAATCAAACAATATTAATTTACACAGATATTTATTTTTTTAAAGTATATTATATTAATTTATGTATAATAAAATTTATTATTATAGAGTTGTCACAGCATCTAAAAGCTGAAATTGTTTTGAACTTAACTCATGCAACTTGACTTAAGTTTAGGGAGTTATTATTTCTAATCAATATAATTAAATATATTTAGGATTTTTCAAAAAAAATTAGTTTTTAATTTCCTAAAATACTTAATACAAAATGATTCAAAACTAATTTTATTATTTACTAATTTTAAAATACTTCCCAAATATAAGTTATATCAGGTTTAGACTATATTACAAATAATTAGTTAGAAGTAATGAAATACCTGTTCCAAGAACTCTGATTTGTTCACTGACTGTTTACACAATATATTAATTTAAAATTTTAATTTTAATTTAAATTTTAGTTCTTGCTTTTGGATAATCTAACCACGAAAACTTATATTTAATTTAGTTAATTAATCAATATTTATGTATTTTTAAAATAAAAATTATTCAAATATTTTAACCATTATTTTTTACTAAAAAATAGAAAAATTCTTGAATATATAAAACCCCAAGAGTAAAATTTCAACGAATTTTGCGAATTAGAAATTAATCAACAATTAATCAAATGATAGTTTAAATATATAATCATCAATCAACAATCTTGCAAATCTTGTCGTAGTACTTCTTCTCCTCCTTGGTCATAGTTGAGCTGCCTGCCACGCTGGCCTTGATGTCGTTCTTGTACACAATCTCTTCCCAGTACCACCTTCTAAGCTGGTCCGTCTCCACCTTTTCCCACACGTCGGAGAAGTGATCGATGATGACACGGGGTGCCCAGGGGTTTGCGATGTAGACTGCCTGCAGCCCCGAGTACACCTTGTCCTGGCTCACCCTCTCAAGCTTCTACATTTCGGCGTTGACTAGGTCCACCTGGGCCTGGCTGGGTTGGGCATTGAAGTCGTTGAGATTGGTCGCGACGAGGTGCTCCCTTACTTCTTGTGAAATGCGCTTCAACTTGTAAGATTATGCCAGGGACCTGGCCCAATGCCAAGTGAACAGGAGATCCTCATGATCATCAGGATGAACTTCAAATCTCTCAATTATGCTTTCATAAGAGGGCAAATCCTTTTCCCATCTCAAGAATTCGAAATTCCTGCAGACAAATTCAAACCAGCAATAGGTGGCCTTCATGAGCTCAGCTCTCCTTTATTCAGCAGAATCCTTCTTTTGCTCTTGAGTTTTATCACTGAACACAATCTTGGTATTTCTAGCATTCAGTGTACTCTCCTTCAAAGCAGATGAAATTGCTTCTTTTACATGTTCATCATTCCTCAAGCCAACGAGTTGTTTTGATCTTGGTTGTCTGATTTTAGATTATTTAGGCTCACTGACTGGTTTCCTGTATCTTGTGCTCCCAGTTCCTTTGCCTTACTTTCTTCTAAGTTTGCTTTAGAAATTTCTGGGACTCTTGCGAGGTATATCAGGTCGTCCTTTCTTATAAACATACTTGCCCTCCATAATCAGAGTCCACTCCTTTAGAAATGCTTTCTTAAATTGTGCAGGTGGATTATCTTCAACCATGTCAATTATGTTTAGATAGGCAACTCCCTTCAACCATGAAAGAACAAGACGATTTTTGTTAGAGCACTCAAATGCATCGCGCTCAGCAGTGTCCATAATAAACCACTTCCCAGAATCCTTAATAAATGCACCTGCATGAGCCTCTCTCTTAACAACACGAGATTTATCGGGTGAAAGAATCTCGATTATCATTTGGAAAAGGTATCTATCCTTTGTGAGATGACTCTGCAAGAACTGTGGAAACTTAAATAGTAGATTCTTTCTGTAGTTGTCCAACATTGGATTTGTGAAAGAGTGGATGACTTTAGGAGTGTACCAAATATCCTTCTTAACATCATAAAGGATGTGGTGAAAATTCTTCAAAGAGATGCCATGTTCCACAAGATGTTCAGGTTAACGAGTTCGCACCATATGAGCTCTAGATTGATAAAGGGCGACGAACTTCTCGACACTGTCAAACAATGGACCACCTACAAACATATTGATAGCATGCACAACACAGGCAAACTTATTTTAGTCAGTTCTTCCTGGGTGCCATTTTGCTTTAGGAAATAATTTAGATGGGTCCATCTGTTCTTGATTCTCATAGAGTTTGGTGCATTGGAACTCCCTTAGAACTTCCAAGTAACGCTTTTCACGGAAATCATTGCCAGTCTCTAAAACATATTCACTATAATTTTCTTCAGCATCTGGATCTTAGTGTTCTGCAGATGCAGCTTCTTGCCACTCATCAGCAATGAGGTTGTCGATTTAGTAATTTTAGAGAAAATCGAGCAGCATTCTAGTCTCTTGGTCATACTGTTGAAGCATTTGGCTCTGCTTAGGCTGCTCTGACTCTTCCTCACTCATGCTGACATCTTCCATCTGTCCCTTGCATTCCTCCTCTTGCTGGTGGCCTGCCAACTCATGAGAGTTTCCATTCACACTAACCTTATGAGAATCTTGTGAACTGCTGTCAGAATCCTCGCTATCACTTTAGCTGGTTCCTTCGTCTTTGTCTCGATCAGAGCGCGCTCCCGCGTAGATGTTCCAGTAGGGGTGGTCATGGAGACCTGGCATCTTCTCACTGACAAAAGACTCAACTCTGGCTCGAACACATGGATACATCAGCTTCGAGTGCTCCACCCACACTGCCTTTCCTCGAGGATCGTTTTAATACATGACCTGGGCGTGAATGGCGTTCCTGATGACCTTGACTTCGAAGATGTCTCTCACTCTGTAGGCTTCTCCCTTGCCAAGCGGTACTTGCTGCTGGATCTGTTGTCGTGGACCCTTGCTTTGATCTGAGCTTGACTCCATTTCTAATATCAAAGTTTAATATTTAAAATAAATTATAATTTTAATAGGGCGTATTAGATTTTAAATATTGGGAATTAAACTTTAATTGGCCTATTAAATATTTTAGTATTAAAAGTTTGCCTAACTTACCAAATCAGTGTTGCAGAGAAATTTGAGGGTAAAAACGCAAATGGGGACCAGCAAAGATAGTCATTCGAGAGCCCTTGAAAAGACGCATCGTCCTCTAATCTACGACACAGACAATTGTTTCCCAGGCTGAGATAAATTTCAAATAAGAATGGTGGGGTTTTGGCACTTTTAATAGAGTCTGGGTGATTCGTGATTTCGCAGATTGGGTGGCCAAAACCAGAATCAATTACAGTATCAGACAGCCTGCAGGCTCAGATGCTTCAGGGCATCGACCAAAGAGCATGCGAACGCGCCGGTGAGCCACCGCATGTCCAATTTTGATAGCTGCACAGCCAGGGCCTGCGCATAGCGCCGCAGCTGCTTCCTATAGTCTATTAGGGAGGTAAACTTACTTTGTAGAGACAGGCAGGAGCATGGGGTTGAGGTCGCGGCACTTAATGAACCTGAATGCCTTTTCCACTGGAGCCATGTCGTACTGGTAGGGGCCCAAGAAGAGTATGGGGACGTTAAGCTTCTGCAAGACGCTATTGGTGTAACTGCTACGGTGGTAGGACGCGTTGTCCATCAACAATAGGGAGTGAGATCGCCAATCTTATTCTTAGTTATCTAAATGCTCTACAATGTCCATAATGAAAGCCAAAAAAGTGTGAGAGTTAGTATATCCCACACTAACATTGAACATGAATGTGCCCATATTTGATGCAGCTGCTGTTATACATAACCTGCTAACGACGTCGTTATGAAGATTCTACATTCTACTTCTTTCCTGATATCCATGAATAGCTTCGGCAGTCTGTATTTTGAATGATGGTCTCATCAATGTTGTAAATAGTGAATGCTGAACAGGAAGCTTGAATAAAATATGCTGAAGCAATTTAGCGTTACAATAGGGATTTCAAATTATTATGGTTGGGTGTGAGGTGAGAGATTTTGTGATAGCGCATGTGCATCTCCTTCTTCAGGAATTAACTTATGCGATACTGAGACAATTACTCATCCAACTACTGCTTCAGTTTGTTCATTATTTTCCTGGTAGTAATAATGCCTTGGTCATTTTCGATGGTTTCGCAGATGCAGGCTTTGACATCTTCACTTAGATAAAGTTGTTTTCGGCCCCTCTTCTGGGGAACAAGTAAATCAGGTTATTTGCTATCGAGCTTTAGTAGCCTTTAAACATGATATCGACTAATACCTAGCAGCCTAGAGATACTAGTCACATCAATCTGCTACTTGTTGTTATGTTAAACAAGTTCATTGATCCTACTCCATTCAGTTTGATGAGTAATATTCCTATAATGGCGCAACAAAGCTCTTCCATGCATAGGCTGTAGATTAGAGTATTGAGTGGCAGTATTGTTTATCACAACTTAGGATTCTGAGTTTAGATTTTCTTGACTTTAAACTGAGTGTTCTTGTTCATTCTGGTGATCATAGATGGGCAAGTCATCAGTAAAATTTCCTACATCTGGAAATGCCCACTATTATACAAGGTGTGCTAGTCTAAGAATTTCACTTTTCGGTAAAAGGCTTTCGCTATCTTCACATGATTTGAGAAATCTAGTGACTTGAGACCTGGGATCAAATATCTCAAAGAGTGGGCCTTTTCCAACAGTCGTGTACCCCTACAAATAATTGCTGACTTATTCTGCTATTTCCAGAGAGGAGTATTCTTCAATCTATACCTCCTCCTCACTCTCTATTGGCATGTAGACCAACTGGCTGCGTAATACGCCCACCTCCTTGGGTTGCTTGGGGTTTTGGAGATTGGACTTTGCATGAAAACTTCTGGGCTCGCAAGGATTTTATGAAATAGCTTCTGAAGACACAATTTGCTGCTCGTCAACTTCTTGTTAGAGAGAGGATGTATTGGGAATATGTGTTTTACGAGGACGCCCACGCTTTCGTTTATTTAGTGGTTTCGATTTCGTCTGCATTAGGAGAGATTTCTCAAAGCGTATTCCTAATAGTTTTAAAATTATTCTTTGGGTATAAAACCGCCTCAATAATCTTTTTAAAGCTAGACTTCCTGAATTAAAATTGAGGAAGTTTATTCCTGGCACCCTCCACAGAATGTTATTAATAATTGTTTTATTATGCAATAGTAGATGAACTTCCTAGACCTTTAGTCCAAGCTCTCGAGCAAGCGCGATCTTTATCTTTTTTTGACGCAAGATGGAAAGCCCATATGCCAAGCATTAAGTAAACAAACTCATACTTCCTTAGTGACATATTGAAAGGGACCAAGAATGTAAGAAATACATTTAAAGTAATACGTCCACATCATCATAGTATATCCGTAGAGACTAAGTCACTGTCTCTGCCATCCCACAGCTTGAAGGTCTCACTGTCGCCGATCTTTTATTAGCTCAAGAGCATTCATAGTGCCTTGAGTTCCTGCCATCACCACGCGATTGGAAGAAGATTGATAGATAGTGGCTGGGTGATATCATCAATACTGTCATACCCGAGCAACTTTAAGCTAAAATTGATATTGCACTCAAGAAGAGAGCAGAGAGAATAGCTGAGCAGAGAAATCTGAATGTGTAGTTAAGACCTGAATTTGCTGAGGCCTTTTCACATTGCTTGCACATTTCGCGTAAGTCAGTTCAACTATGTACTCATGTAATTTATAGAGGATAAAGGGAGAGCTGTTGCTCTCCTTAAGCCTAAATCAAAGAGAAAACGCACTCGCTCAGAATTTGAGGAAACTAAGGAAGAGGAATCACTTATGAAGGCTGATAAGAAAGAGTACATGCTCTAAGTAAAGCGCTTAAAAAAAGACTTCAACAACATAACCCAAGGTCACTTGCACAACCGCAGCTTCAATATGGGTATTTAGAGCCAGTTTCAAAATGCGTCCAATGAGAATTTGCCTTAAGGAAGTCAAAGCTTGAACAAGATGTAGTTCAACATTTGAGGCTATGATTAGTTTCTTATGATGATTCAGAATTATTACCATGCTATTCATCTCTCCGAATCAGAATGCAAACTGGTAATTATTTATTAGGTAATTGAATGTGTGTTTGATTTAATTAAGGTGTGATCCTATAACATGATTTTATATTAGAGCGTAATACTTACATTTAAATTTAAGCACTTCCATTTTATGATAAAGTATCAAAGGGCGTCTTAAAGTAATAGCTGAACTAAACGCTAATGTGAGGATTTAGCGTATTTTAGAGATTGTATAGATGCACTATTAATTATAATGCTGAGAGTGAAGGTGAGGGATAATTATGATTAGGTCGCAAATAGTTAGTGTTTGAGTGAATTAGTTTTTAAAGGTAATTATGCGCTTAAGAAGATTATGAATATGTTGGCATTCATAACAAGGGATCATGAGTGGGTAAGACTTCCAACTCTTATGTGATAGGCGCTGCGATTCCATCACCACCAGTGGCTTAGGTGCCCTTTCTTTAAATACCCAGGATGTCAATCTCCAATTCTACTTTTTGAAAGATCTCCTCATTGACAAGTCTCTCCAGCTATGTTGTATCGATTTCACTGGATCTCTTTGACAGCAATTACTGAGTCGATCCCTAATCCTATCTCTCTTCAATTTAGTACTACTCTCCAGTAGTATTCGGCATCATGTCTCTTTAAAACTTTCCAGCTTCATCGGTAGTGTTCCGACCAAGAACCGTACCCCCGTACCCCTCTTCAAAAAATACCCCCGTAACACCCATACACCCCGTAACACCCATACCCCCCACCCCACCTCCCCCCATAAAATCCCCCATTTCATATGAAAATTTTTATCCGCGCAGTCTGAATCAATTTCCTTCATGACATCTCGTCATCATATATAGATAATTTTTTATATGAAATATCATATATTTTGGAAAATTTATTCTTTGCTTATTTACCTATAATAGCATATTAATTTCATTTTTATAATTTTTCAACGCTCGCCATAATTTTCTGATTGCATACTCTCATACGAAATTATTTATTTTATGAGTAACACATTAATAATCTTAATTATATATTAAAATGATATTATTTATAAAGTACTAGATATAATTCTTAACAACTTTGGGTAATGGACCCCTACGATGGGCCGCTAAATGTTTTTTCTATATTTTTTTAAATGTTCTAAAAATCATTAAAACATCAAAGTAACATGTCATAAGTCATTCAAAAGCTCCTTACGAATTTTAAAAGCAGTTTATAACAAAAAAAATTATATTATCAATAAAATCATAAAATACATAGAAATTTGAATTAATATTACTAATTTTATTTAGTATGTTATGATTATTATATTTATTTTTTTACAAATTTATATTATAATATCATGATTAGTTGTTATAATTGCTTCAAACACAATCATTTTATATGTAATCTTATAGATCAGTAAGCTAAATGATTGTATTTGAAGCAATTATAACAACTAATCATGATATTAAAATATAAATTTGTAAAAAAATAAATATAATAATCATAACATACTAAATAAAATTAGTAATATTAATTCAAATTTCTATGTATTTTATGATTTTATTGATAATATAATTTTTTTTGTTATAAACTGCTTTTAAAATTCGTAAGGGAGCTTTTGAATGACTTATGACATGTTACTTTGATGTTTTAATGATTTTTAGAACATTTAAAAAAATATAGAAAAAACATTTAGCGGCCCATCGTAGGGGTCCATTACCCAAAGTTGTTAAGAATTATATCTAGTACTTTATAAATAATATCATTTTAATATATAATTAAGATTATTAATGTGTTACTCATAAAATAAATAATTTCGTATGAGAGTATGCAATCAGAAAATTATGGCGAGCGTTGAAAAATTATAAAAATGAAATTAATATGCTATTATAGGTAAATAAGCAAAGAATAAATTTTCCAAAATATATGATATTTCATATAAAAAATTATCTATATATGATGACGAGATGTCATGAAGGAAATTGATTCAGACTGCGCGGATAAAAATTTTCATATGAAATGGGGGATTTTAAGGGGGGATGGGGGGTATGGAGGGTACGGGGGAATGGAGGGTACGGGGTCTACGGGTGTGAAGGGGGTATTTTTTAGAAGAGGGATACGGTGGGGTACTGGTCTCGAACAGAACGGTAGTATCTAGAGTAGCAAAACTTTTGCTTTTCACTTGCGTGTATTTTACACTCAGTCCCTTATCAAAAATAATATCTCTGCTGTCATCATCATTCAGCAAGAAAGCCCGAGATGATAAAATCTGGTCTATATTATTCTTCCTAATGAAATTGACATAGAGTTGGTTTGCTTACTGCTTCTCGCATTCAAGGAAGTTATCTATTTCAGGAGGAGGGGATTCCAACCACTTAGACGCGACTTTGATTGTGCTGATTTTCACCTGGTGGCCATTTAGAACATAAGCAGCGTGGTGTTCCATTTACCTCAATGCTTTGAGTTGACTTTCTATTTTGCTGTTAACTTGCCAGTGAGTCATAAGCTTTCTCTTCCCAACTGCATTGTGAGTACCCTCTATCTTTCGTTCCTTACACTTGACATCCAAGCATAGGTTACTCGCTATCATCTCCATACAGAGGGCTGTAGTAAGTCTGTGATTGCACTGGACAGAGATTGAGCACTCGATGAACCTCTCCACTATTTCCAAACAGCTGCTTGTGGTATTTTGCAGCGCATCTTATTGCTAAAGCATGAATGCAATACCTCGAGAATTGCGCTTTGGCTGGCTCTAATGTTTACTTGAGTTTTTAGTGTGCGCTCCTTCTTCGATATTATCTTTTTGGAGATGGGGTCAAGTAAATTCTGGAAGTCGAGCACTTCCCATTCATCTGGTAGCCGTTCCTGAGAAATGAGGTAGTTGTTAACATCCTACTTCTTGTATTTCAATATCTGGCGCCACTCCAATATCAACTCTTGAAACAATTTGACAATCCTTTGCTTCCACTCTTCAGCTCCATCTTCTGAGGTCTTGTAGGCTTTAAGAATCTTGACTACAGCAGACATCCTATTACGAAGAGAGTTTGTTTCTACGAGAGTGCTGGTCACATATTTAGAATATATCATGTTACCCTCTGTAATTTTAATAGGCTTTTATGGAGTTTTGGTCGCCAATTGGTTTTTAATAGTTTATTAATGTTTACTATATTGGTTTTTTTATGTTGATGCTTTATTGTTAGAATCGACATCTTAAATCTCATCATTTTTAGAATCTAACGGTTAGTTGTCCTATTCTAAACTTTGATCTGGTATGGCTGTCTTTATAGGCATACGACTTGAATTACTTGAAGGGTCAATACTCCACAATGTTTTGTATATCTGCTGGTCCCTAGCTATTGCATCATTGACCTACTGTCGGTTCTAATCTTACTGCATTCTATGGGTTTTTTGATACTCTCTGCTTGCATGTACCATCCTGAGAGTGCGCTTGGAGAAGGTGTTGGTTTGAAGAGTGTCATTGAATAGTGTATACATTTGGTTGGCCATTCCATCGTTGGTTGCATTGAAGAGCCTCTGCACAAGGGGTCGTAGCTTGCTGATAGCTGTTGAAATGTAGCCGTTAACCTCGGGCTTCAGCAGGCAGTACCGTGAATGCTTCTTGAATCTTGTTTTCTGGAATAACCTGGTCCTCATATACTTGTGCTAGCAGCATTTTTGAGTATCCTAATCATCCTTAAGTCGAGACTCCCTCGACCGTTTAATGGCGTCCAGACCAAGCATGATTAAATTTACTTGCTCCCTCTAGGCATCCTGCTCTCTTTTCTCAGCTGTATTAAGTAGAGATAGCGTCGTTAGGTAGTAGTTCTGGAGGTGCTTCTGATCTTTGGTCGCCTTGATATACATTTCTTGGAGTTGGGTGTCCGTTAGCCTTGCAGATGCTGGTTTATTAGGCAACTTCTTGTCTAACGGTTATTTGTGGGTGGGTTGGATTTTTATTATTTATTTATTTTTTAGTTTAATTTATTCTAGTAGATTGCTAAGTTTATTGCTCAAGTCAGGAGATAAGCCGCCCAGTGATGAGTACCTTGGTAAAGGATCTGTACATCCTCTACTAGGACCTGCTGAGGGTGTCATCTCCTAATTAAATATGGTTGTAGGGTTTCAAGGTTTGTTCTATTGTCAAATCTTCATTTTCTATTGGAATTTTTGCCATTGAGTATTATATAGGGTCCCCACCTCTAGCCTTGGGCGCGTCTCCATCTCTTTGATCTTTCGTCGCATCTCACATAGTAGCCTCCATCGTCTCATAAATCTCAATAAACTTCTAGTTGGCACAATCTTCAACAAATGTAAGCTTGCGGACTGACGTGTGTATTTCAATCATTGAGTCCACCAACTCCTTATAGTGCGTAATAACACTGTCGCCAAATATGGTTGAAGCGAGGTCCACAATCTCTTTCTTAGATCTCTTACCAACGGTCATATTATCCAGTAAGCATCTCAATCGTATCTCGAAAATAGTAGCTTCAGGAATATGCGACGGCGCGAGGAGGGCACGTAGGTGGGGCGGCAGCACTGACTAGTCGAGCTCCACTGGTTATGGTGACAGGAAGTTAATGATGTTCTTAGTCATCATGTTATCCGGGCTGAGCATCACGGCTGGAGACTGAAGGCAAAATTATTATAATTTGGGGAGATTAGTATAAATAAAATTTAATTAAATCAAGCTTTTAAATTTGGTAGCTTTCTGTTTTATTAAGACACCCCTATATATATATATATTGTACTATGTAAATTAATTTAAAAGCTACCAAATAGTTTATAATAATAAAAATATAGTATTTATTTATTTTTCAAATTCCTAATTAATTCAAATTTTACTCTTGGGGTTTTATTTAATCACATTTTATGATTAAATTATTAATCTAAATTTTATGTAATTAACATAAACTTATCAATTAAAGAAGGTTTATTATATTAATCAAGCAATCTTTTAAAAATATTATAATAATCACAATAATTAGTATAATTAATTTTAAAATTTGATATAATAATATTATGAAATATATCAAAATAATTTAATTTAAATGATTTGTAAATATTCTTGGTTTAAATACCCTTGCCTTCTCTAACTAAGTATTAATAAATACACCAGGCATCCACAACATTAATTAAATATAATTTTAAGAAGATTTATTTATCTACAAAAATATTAATTATTTGAAACATCTCTAGCTGAGAACTTCTGATATAAATAATATAAAATAATATTTTTGATCTTTAAAGTGGGTAGTAAGTAGTTTTTGTGTGAGCATATCTTTGTTGTTATTTTACATATCTTTTATCTTTATTTTGTTTAAATTTGAATTATAAATAATGAAAAGCGTGATCCTATTTATAGACTTAATTTCCAATATAATTAACGATCTTTTCAAAGTTATCTCATAAATCAAAAAATATAAAATTGTCTATATTCAATTCTCAAATTAGAAAATATGAAAATTCTTAATAATTGAATATAAAGAAATATTTATAATTAAAAAATTAAGACGGCAATTTATTATAGATTAATAAAATAAAATGTTTTTATTAATTTATAAACTGATAAATCTTACTTATTTAATTCAAAGCAAAATATAAAAATTGATGTATTTCAAAAATAAAAGAGTCAATTTTAAACATATTTAATCATATTAAAGCCTTTTATTGTTTTAATTTATTAAAAATTTATTTATAAATAAATGTTTCATTCTTATTAACATTTAATATTAATATTTAAGAATTGTTTTTAGAGATTTGGATAAAAATATTACTATAATTGCAAATAAAAAGATTTTTTTATTATTAAATTATATGAATAAGTTTTCATAAATCCGAGGAAAAAACCTTAATTATAAGATTTTATTAATTTTAAGAGTTTAATTTGCAGTGATAATCAAGTTAGTCCTGCCTTTAGTTAAAAGTGTTTGCAGAGTGATATTAATTTTTTATTTTATTCAAAAAAAGCTCTTACTTTGTTTTTTAATTATCAATGACATCATAAATTTTTTATTCAGCATGAAACTATAAGACATGAAGAGATTAATTGAGTCATATAGTTTTTAGCGGTGATTGAACTTAAATAATTTATTAACCAAAATGAAGTGATATAAATTGATCTGCAATTAAATATAATATAATCTAATATTTTAGTTTATAAGATTTGCACATTGGTTGTTAATGAGATCGTTTAGTTTAATATGAATATTATTGTGATTTGAGTTTAGATGTATTATTTATAAAGTTGTACAGAAGATCCCTGTAATATTTGTTTTTATAATGCATTTTTAATTATTAGGTTCTATGCAGAAGATTAGTAAATCTTTCAAAGAAAGGCAACTTTATAATAAATTTTTAAGGAAAGTGTTAAATTAGTAATTTATTTATAAATAGAAGAAATTTAAGTATTTTATTTAAATTAAATTGGTTGAAATTTATATTTAAAATTAAAATCTAAATTTTAATTAACATTTAATTTCAACATTATTACGAAAAGTAATAAAATTTTTTATATAATGTGTGATATATAAAATAGAAACAGTTTAAAGTCAATAATGCCATATTATTATAAATGAAATAAACATTATTAAGTCCCTATTATATTTTAAACTAAAACATTTACTCAGGAATCGTGAATTATACTACATCTTGTTGAGGGCATCAATGATAAGGTAGGAGTCAAGGGAGAAAATAATCGGATTAAAGACTTAACTCTTTATACTCGATAAAAGTAAGTCCTCATGTTATAAACAGTTTATCTCTAAAGTTCTTCTCTCTATTGTAGAAGATTATCTGAACTAAAGCACTCCGTTGATTAGTAAGCAAAAATAATGTGAATCAGGAAAAACTATGGAAGTATTGAAACTTCAAACAAATCCTTCGCATAAGGCGATAGGTGAGAGTGCATTATGCTGAAGCTATTTTATTCAATAATGGACTAATTCTTTGAATAGATTGAGTTGGATTTCCCAGAAACCAACGTTGTAAACTATTTAACTAACATTATTGGGCTATTTTAAGCCCGAGTAAAAAAGTATTAATTTCCGTTAATCATTATACAATAGTAAACTCGCATAGTTAATAATATATCCAAATCAAAATTATTTATTGATTCAATCTGTAAATTAAAAATGATTTCGTGGGAATTTTTTTAGCCAATTTTTACATTTGATCCTTGATAAAAATTTTAACTTTTATTTTTATAATTTTTATGTAGCGTAAGTAAATGACCAATTTAAAGTAAAAATATTACAAAAATAAATTTCATTGATAATCTATAACCATCTATTTTAAATTCATGAGATAACTTTGAAAAGATCGATAAAATGAGAAATAAATATTGACAATTTGCCCTGTAAATTCAATCAAGCTTTTCATTATTTATAATTTAAAATTTGAATTATTTAACAAAGATATTTTTTTTATGAGCAAAGATATATAACTGACATAAAAGTTACTCAACAAATGTTTCTCAGATCTAATTAAATTAAATATTTTATTTATTTTAACATCTATAACTTCATTCTAAAGATGTTATATTAATTTAATTTATATAAATTAGATTAAAAAGTTATGATTATTTTTGAATAATATTTGAAAATGTTCTACACATGTGGTAGGCATACAGAGTACTATCAGAAGGCTTTCAAAACACAAAACTAAAAATACAATTAAATAATTTGAGTCATATTCTTATTATTAAATTAATAATCGCAAAATATTTTTTATCAATAAATTAAACTTAAAATAATTAGAAACTTAATCAGAATTAATTAAATTTTCTTTTATTAAATTCACAAAAGTTCACAATCAAAAAAAAAAGAAAAATTTTATGTGATTAATTAATTTTGTATTTTATTTACAAGATTTTTGATAGGAAAGTTATTTTGTAAAAAGGTTCTTAGACAATTTATTTTATTATATAAATTTAAGCTTTCAAAATTTGATCATCCAATCAGTCATTTCTTAAAAATATTATTTGTTCAGTACGAAAATTTTTGTAATTGATTGAACATTTATAAAATACTTTTGTTAATTAAAGACCTATTTAGTGAGATAGGTTAAAATCAGAACAATAAAAATTGTCGATTAGTCATTTTAAGTACTTGCACAATAAGTTAAGGAATAAAATAGTTAACTATATAATGTTAATTCTTTTTTAAATCATCTCAATTAATAGATTTTATGATTTTACATATTTTTAACTTATTTATTAACTGCTTTCTTTATAATATCTATTATTCATAATATCAAATTTTGGATATTTTTTAAATGAAGTTCTTATAATCAAGATATAATAATTATTTGTAATAAATATCAAATTATAAAAGTTGTAATTGATTTGAAATTAAAATATATAAATAAATCTTGTCATCGTTAAAGCAATATATTCGTAATAAAATCTGTTCTAATTAAAAAATTTAATTATAATGACTAAAATTTATAATTTAAAGAAAAATAATTCTATAAATTATATATTTATGAATCTTATAGGTATGATGTATTTGATAATGTACTATTGTATAAAGAATATAACTTAGATCTAAAAAGAATAAAAAAACCAGATTTTTATAAAATTTTCTAGGAAATTGAAAGTATTTTTTTTAATTTGTAGATAATACAATTTAAACTCTGTATCATGAAACTTACTAATCCATTTATAATTTCCTATAATTCTATATAAAATTTTAACAAATTTATAAAATTTAAGATTCTGGAATAAATGAAAATAATTATTTGGTAAATATATAGTATGATATTTTATAATCTTTAAGTACTTTATTTGACAAATAAGATTAATATTAGGCTGACTAGTTAATTAACTTCTCAGCATATACTATATAATGTTTTTTAGGAATATAAAGGTTTTTTTTTTAATATAAAAAATTGAAGTTAATAATTTTTATTGACAATATTATATAAATAAGCTTAATAAAATAGCCCAGACATTCTAATTATATCTTTCTATAATTTCTTAGCAATAATATAAAAAGAATGCATAAAAATGAAGATGTTCCTATATTTAAGCTAAGAAGCATAAGAATTTTCTTGTTGATTCAAAAAATTCTTTATTAAAAAAATTTTTATAAAAGTAAACAAATTTTAGAGATAATCTACCATTTTTTCTTAGAATTTAAATTTTTTCAATCTTATTTGAAATTAATATATTAAAACAATTATTTTCTATAACAAAACAATAATGATAGAGATTATATTTAGAAGAGTAATATAAAAAAATAATTATTTTATTTTATATTTATATAAATTTTATTATTTAAATTATATATTTCAAATTATAATTTACTATAGGATAAATTAAATAATTTTGCTAAATTTATTTATTAAATTTATCTAATATTTATTGAGTTTTGATTCAAGAGTCTGAACTTTAGTTTAAAATTCACTTTAAATTTTCTATAAAATTTTTTTTTAAACAGAGGAAGATTGATTAATTGGTTGAAGTAAGTATTTAACTCACTAATAATTTGCATTTTAGAATAATCTAGCAATTGCTTATATAAAGGGGTAAAAATAGAATAAAATATGAATAAACAAAGTAAATATCATTAAAAAAAGCAAATTTATATAAGAAATGAAAAAGTTAACATTTTCGTTTGATTATATATTTAATAAATTTATAGAAATAAAATACCTATAACTTAAATCAATGAATCTGAAAGAAGAATCCAACTAGTTAAATAACTACTTCAAAACAAAGAATAGTTGCACCTTGTAGATGGGATAACAGCCTTATAATAAAAATGTAATTGCTAATTTGAAATTATTTTTATATATTAAACCAAATTATGCACCTCTCATTTCGTAAAATGAAAATACTCCTTAACATTTAAATTTTTAAAAGTAATTTTAACACCGAAATCTAATTTAATTTCTTAAAAATATCGTGATATTACATCACTCAAGAATCCAAATCCAAAAACACTATATTTGGCTAAGTTTTTTATTTGTAATAGAAATTGAATGGACTAAAGTTTTTAGTAAAATGGTGAACATATTGTAAGCATAATTAATTTTCTCACACAAAATTCACTATTAATAATTTATTAGATATGCGTAATTTATTTTCCTGCAAACAAATATTAATGATATGATATGGTTATATCATTCATTATTTATTTTGATAAATTTTCATGGATTAAATTATATTCTGTATTTCTCGATTAAGTGTAATTTTTCTTATCATTTTTATATCGCATTAATATCCCCAAACTCCTTCAGTATTATTATTGAGTTTTTATTGATATAATGAACATTTGTTGCAAATTTTTATAAATTTTTTTTAAATTGTATTTGTAAGTGTTTATAGGCTTTTAATTGCTTCTCAGAAGCACAAAAGGGGATAAAGAAAAGGTTTAAGAACGATGAAGATGAATAATATGAGAATTATGAATTAAGACAGTTATTTTTTAGATATTTAAATTTCAACAATGATGATAAGTATTTGTATTATCTATAATTTAATAGTTAACTCACTAAATTTTTCATTTTATTAATAATAATATGCTTAGCTTTTAGTGTGTTAATACTCGTATTATTAAGCAGTAAATATATATATTTCTCATTATAAGATATCCCTATATTTCGCTAATTTCTATTTCTCATTGTGTAATTTGACCTATTTTCAGTCCCCATTAAAATCCAACTATATCCTACACTTGAATCATTATACTCCCTTTATTTAAGGGGTTTTGGGGTTTAAATATTGGAAATACGACTATTGTTTTTATAAATTTTGCTCTGGAACGGAGTTTAATCATTTTACAACACATTATAAGCATCCCTAATATATTTTAAGTACTGCTTAAAGATGGTAAGAGTGTCAATCTTGCCAAATTTTTTACTAGAAAACTTAAAAGATATATTCAATTAATGCCAAGAATATTTTTAAATAACATATTATATTTTAAATTTCAATATAAATTTAAATTTGGATATTAAATAAAAAGGATTAAATAAATTCAAAAACTTTATATTATTTATTTTCATAAATCATCACATATAATATAAAAAAGTATAAAAATATTTCTATTATTTTTAATATATTAATTATAGTCCTGTCTGTGATTCTTAAGACCTGCCGAGAGAATGCTTTTATGCAAAATAAAATAACTTAGAATTTTTTAAATATTACATAATTGCATTATATTTGGCTTATATAAATAAATCTAAAAAGATATTTAATAATATATTATTTAAGTTGAATTTAACTTTTCTTCAATGTATAAATTTAAATATTATCATTAAGATTTTTATAATTATAAATTATTTTCAAATAAATTTGCTTAGAGCAACTTTTAAATATGCAATCTTATTAAAATTATTCTTAAACTTCTCAAATAAATAATATTATAGAAATATTCAAAAAATTATAAAATCTATTGCTAAGGTGAATCAATATGAAGATTTGTTTCTGAAGCATTTTAAGCAAGTTTCAAACTTTACAAGTTCGTATAGGTGGAAATTAAATGCTTAAAAATAGTTGATTTTTCTATTAAATTTTTAAAACTTAATTAAGAATTAATAATAATTTATTTTAATTGATTTTTACAAATCTTTTTACATTAAATTTTATTTTCTGGTCCAAAATATTACATTCATTGATAAAAAAAATTAAGTAAAAAATTCTTGTATTTTTTTCAAATAATATTAATTAATTATATAAGTTTAATAATTTTTAGTATTGTAATGTAAAATTGAGAGAAAAAAATTATCTTAAATTTAAAATCGAACCTCCTAAATCGTGCATGTTTTTCCCTAAGATCAGCTCCTATGATACAAAGTCGCTATTGATTTTGAGTTCCGAAGAGATGGAGAGCTAACGTCTTATTAAATTTTTCAATTAATTAAATACAATAAATCTTGCAAAGTTAGACAAAGAATTCTCTTAAATATTTAAATATTATGTTTCCTTCCCCATATATTATATATAAAAACTATTTCCATTAAAAGCATGTATTTACCAAAAATCATCAACTTAAATCTTGAAATTCTTTTCAAATATATTTATTTATAATTTATCTTAATTTTTTCAATTTAAAGAGAATGTTAAATTTGGACATATTTCACTAAAATTGAAAATCGAAAAATTATAGGTTTTTTTCATATGATATATCTAAAATATTTATTTGCATAGTCTTTTGGATCGTTTTTGGATGAGTCAAGTAATCATGTTTTATAACGATTAATTTTATTTTAACAAATAAATTTTGCTTTAATAAATAATTTAAACTATAATTTTTGTATCTTGCATTTTTAAATCTTAAGTACTGACATATTTCTTCTATTGCTTTATAGTTGAAGGGAATAATTTTAAAATTTAAAAATATTGAAATTATGATAAATAAATAATATTTTATACTTTGCCACAAAATTATGTTTCATCTTTCAACCAAATAATTAATAAATTTTTTAGTTAATTTACTTTATTTAATTTAGATTTTGTCTTTAAAATTTCTTTCTATAATGTCTTTTGTATAGATAATGTTGATACTTTTAAATTTATTTAACAATAAATTAAGAAATTATAATTTAATCCTATGTAAAAGTGCCACTTATATTTATTTTAGATATGTTCCTTTATCATATCATTTATGAATGTGAAAATATTATTTTTAAAAAAATAAGATCCCTCATTTCTATAAAACTATTTCTTTAACACTCGATATTAAACTATAGAAAATTTTATTAAATATTAACTATTTCAAAAAACTTTTGTCATTAAGAACATCGATTTTCAAACACTCTATATTAAATAACACAATTTTTGAAATTATAAGTGAGATAACTATTTATTTCTTTTAATAACAATATTATATTTTTATTTTTGAATTTTAAATTTAAAGCTTTTAACAAAAGATTTACTCTAGATATTTTTAATTTACTATTATATTATCCTATTTTAATCGTAAAAACATAAAACCTCAATCACGTCTGGATGTATATAATAAAAATATCTAAAATAATTGCTTTTGTAGTTTTTATTATTTTCAATAAGTAGCATATAAAAAAAGCTTTATTATCAATTTTCTTATATAGAAAAATATAAATAGAATTATTATATTCCTCATTCAATTTTCAAATAAGAAATTTAATTTTATAAAATGAAACAAAACTTATATTATTTCCAAATTATTAAAGAATAATTTTTATATAAAAAATATCAATTATAAAATCAAGCGTAAAAAAATACTATTAGAATCTATATAAAAAATTGATTGCTTATGTAAATTTGTTGGAGCTTTTTTTAGAAATAATGGCTACAGGAAAAATAAGGGAAGAATATTTTGGAAATACTAAACATTTAGCTTCTTGTTTAATCCAAACTAGCAATATTCCTTAGACAACCAGGAATTTTTCAAAAAGTAAGAAGATTTAATTTCAAATTAATATTGAAAGATAATAAAATATGAATAAGTTTTAAGTAAATATTAAATTTTAAATTAATATAACTTTAACATTTAAAATAAAATAAAAAATATTAGATAAATTAATTATGCATATTCACTTTTTTAATGAGTGGTAAGTATAATAAATATGCAAATTCAAATAATTTTAATATTTTAATAAATGAGAGTTATTTATAATCTTTATTTAATAAAATTTGCTATTCTATAAATATATTATGATTATATATATATATATATATATATATATATGGACTGGTAAAGAAGCATTATATATTTTGATTATGGATATAATGATTACATCGATTCTTTGTTTAGTTTGAGTTAATTTTAAGTATTTTTGAGATTATGTAAACTGAGAAAAAGTTCAAAATGATTACATCATACTACTTTTTTATTTAAAGATTATAAACTCTTTTTATTAAGTTTGTTAATGTCATATAATATTTATTAGTGTAAATTTACTATTGTAAGGAGTATTGTGAAAATAGTTGTTCCTTACTACTATTAAATTTAATACATAATTATATTATTAAAATTTACTATTTAAAATGAACATTTTAAATTATATTTTTGCCAGGAAAAAATAAGTCTCTTCCATAGTAACATTACCATGTCATTAAAAACCCCTTATCTCAAAAAAGTTGATATAGATGATGATCTACATAATTAATTTTAATTTTTTTTATTTTAAGATCATTTTTAGCTTTATTTAATTGGATTTTTGAAAATGTAACCAAAAGAGGCTCAAAATTTATTTAATTCTTACCTAATCAGCTTAATTTAAATTATCTAAGTTATAGAAATTTCAAACTACCCAGACGTTTCTGACAAAAAAAGAATGTTAAAAAAAGATTAAGAGTAAATAGTTCACTTTATACCTAAAAATAATTCTCTCTGCTTCCAAAGTAGCCTCTTTTTTGGTGTTCTTTCATTTAGGATATCACAGTGAGATCATGAAAGTTCAGAAGAATCGGATTCTCTGAAGATAAAAGAAGCATATGCTTACTAATAAGCGAGGCTTGGCTCGAGGAGTTAAGAACACCTTTGCTTTAAGTAAGATTTGAATTATAATTGCATTAAAAATGCCACTGTTATATATCTTATACAATATTTTCATTGATTTTACAAAAATTGATAGTATTATTGACAAATTATGAAAATTTGAGAAAACATTTCAAAATTTTCATTTTTAAGCAAAACTTATTGTTATTTTCCAGTCAAGATATAGTAAATACATTTTATTATTATCCTATCTATTGATTTTGCTAGTCTTCTCTAATATTTTTGTGATCGGTAAAATATAAAATTTTTGGAAACATAATTTATCTAACTTGCAAAAGGGGGGGCTTTACTTTTAAGCTATATTAAAATAATGCTTAAAAGTTTCATTTTAAAAATCAAAAACTTAATGATACCACTGAAAAAGTTAGGGGTTTTTATTATTAGTAAATTTTTTTCCATGCTTACAATCTTAAAAGAATTAGATTATTGATACTCTTTTAACAAAAATTAATACAATGTTATTTAAATTTGCAATTTTTAGATTTTATAAAAATTTTAAAAACTTCTTTTAGTCATTGAAGATTTTGTATACAATTATTTTGATAATTCGAGAATTACATAAAGTTCAAAACTTCATAATAGACCATTAGAATAAATATTTAGTTGAATTTTAATTAAATTATGATTATTATGTTTTTGTAATATCTTTTAGTTTGTCAAATGAGTGCTTGGAAGTCGTAAATAACTTTCATAAGTTGAACTTAGGATCCAACTCTGCTGATGAAAAGAAATTGTACTTGAAAATATAATAAAAAAAACTTTCATATAATTATTTATTTGAAAATGGTTAGCCTTTTCTCATCACTCATATCTACCACCTTGAAAATATAAAACCACATTTACATTATAAATTTATTTTTTAATATTTTAAAACTCTTTTAATCTCTTTTCTTAAAAAATAATACAAAAAGAGATTTAAATTTCAAAATACATGATAAATATATTAAAACTACTCTTAATTAATTAAAAATGACATTTATACAATTACTAATCAATTGAACCTATTTCTAACATTAAAATTTAATGGTTTAATGTATAAAAAAAATAAAATTAATTGATAAATAAATATAATTAATACAAAGACATCAATTATATTAAATGGTAAAAAAATTAAACAGCGATAATTCAATAAAAGATATTTTAAGTATTTAGGATATATGTTAAGAAAAATACTAAACGAGCTCTCAAATATTAATTTTGTTATATAATACTACATATTATAATTAATTATATTAAAAACATTCAATAAATGACTATTATAACGTCACTTCATAAATATTTTTCTAGCGTGCTTTATACGTTTCTTCATCTCTTCTCAACTGCTTAACAATTAAGTTGATATCTTGAAAGCGCTTATAGTGAAAATATTATTCCTGAAACTAATTGATTATGAGCATAGATTTATTCATCCAAGTAAATTGTTATAGTTAGTAAATTGAAGTTGCTAGAGATTTAAAGTTTATTGGTATGATAATAAGTGAATATCTTGGCATTTTAAGATAACAGGAATTGTTCTATTTATAAAAATCTTTAAACTAATAATCTAAAGATTATTTTGTTTTTATTTACATTTTATATGTTCATATTCTAGTTAATGATATACAATAAATGCCTCTATGTCAAATATTTTAATTACTTAATTATAAAATTTTCTAATGTTATTTTAAAAAATAAACATTAATTCATAAAAAAATAGGCTCAGATGATTAGTAATTAAGTAAAGTCAGTTTAATTTTTTTTCATTTAATTAAAATGTAATTCATAATTTAAATTTGTTTTTGCAATATATAAAAATTAATGTTATAATAATTTAAATTATTTTTATGATAAGTGCTTTAAATGTACAACTATCTTCTACTCAGAGTATGATTCAAATATGTTTATGTTGTTACTGTAAAATCATAATGTAATAAATATATAATTTTATTTATTTTAAATACAAATTTTTAAGTATTTTTATTAGTTAGTACAAATACTTTAGGAAATTAAAATTTATATCTTTAAAAAAGTAAATTAAAAATAAAACATATTTTTTTATATAAATAAATTAATGTAAAATTAAACTATAAACCAGAAATATATATTTTATCAATCTTTAGTAATTTATTATTTTTAATATATCTATTTAAGGAATATTAGGCATAAGAGGGAGATGAAGAAGAGAAAGAGGACAGAGCTAATAAGGAGATTGCATAGGATTAATAAAAGCCTAAATTGCCAGACAACAAGAAAAATCAGCTCAATTCTAAGGATGATGTGAAATAATCAGATAAGTAAGATAAACCTAAGGAAGGTGCTACATTTGGAAAGTCTTAAGATTATTTTTTATGAATAATTTTCAAATATAAAACTTTTAGGGGGGGGGGAAGTTTCCTGCACTGGTTTAGGAAAAAAATATTTTTAGGGAAGTTTCCTACACTTTTTTTTAAAGAAATTTTTTTTTATTAAATTAAACCTCGGACTAATTTCATTGATATAATTATACATAATTTATTAATAAATTATTCAATATCTCTCTTCAGATTTCAACATCTGGCATATTTCATCTAATATTTGTTGGTTTCTGACTCTTAACCATTATATTGTCCTATATTTACTCATAAAAATTCAAAGCATAGTATCCATTGTTATTATAATTCTTATTCTATTTATCTTGCTCTTTAGATACCTATATAATGTTAGACTATAAATTCTTCAACAACTTAAATGATGTTCCAGTATCCTCTCAATATTAATGAGTCCTAAAAATATTACTTTTTATAATTAAAGTAAAATTTATTAAATTTTATATAAATAAAAAAAACGCAGGAAACTTCCTCGAGTGCAGGAAACTTCCGCCCCCAAACTTTTTTTATTAATTAAATAATATGGAACTAATTTTAAATAACTCATAAAATAT
This sequence comes from Oxytricha trifallax, assembly GCA_000711775.1. NCBI lineage: Eukaryota > Ciliophora > Spirotrichea > Sporadotrichida > Oxytrichidae > Oxytricha > Oxytricha trifallax. The sequence goes on from ARYC01007365.1 coordinate 30,422, forward strand.
TGATTTAAAAGACTCCAATAAAAACCCTAATATATTAAATGGGTACATTTTTAAATTAAATAACTACTTGATATATATATAAATTAATATTTACATTGGTAGCCGTATATATCTGAAATTCAAACTACATGCCTAATTTTATTAACAAATTAATTAGCTGAAATTAATTAATGATACTCAGTTACTTTTATTTTAAATTGTAAATAAAAATCTCTTTAAAGTTATTTTAAATTACAAAATGAAACTTATTTATTTCAAACTGTATCATAAAATGAGCTTATAATGATTAAATACAGCAATAGATTTGATAGATTATATAGAAAGAAGATTTTTAAAATTATAATTTATAAATTTGAAAACTAATTAATTTTCTTAGAAAATAAAAACTAGAAAAAAATTTGTAGGTATCATTTAATTCTTAATGAAGAATAAAGATCTGGGTCAAATAATGCACAGAATAAAAATTTGAATGTCTTAAAATGAGGAGATTGTTATGTAAAAAAAATTAGAAATAGTTAAATTTAAAGAAACATGAAAAACATGATTTTCTATTGTGTATATATGGAAATATTTTTCAACCATTTTAAAAAAATTAAATTTATTTATACAATTTTTTTCTAAAATAAAAAAAAATATATCTCTCTTTACTTCTATTTTTGTTGTTGAGACAAGGATATTTATGAATAATACATTAGATTAGGGGAAAATATCTAAAATTAATTAAATAAATTATTAAAATCGTGGCAGTTTACTTTCAATAAACTTAGGCAATATTTTAATTGTTTGATAGAGAATTCAAAATTCGCTGGACTTTACAATTAGCGGTACCCCTTTATCGCATCCCTGAAACGAAAACAACGAACTTTAATTTTGGTTGATTTGGTTGATTCGTTTAATAGTTTTATTTGCCAAAATTAAAGTAGATTTATGTCGCTTCAGGGATGCAAAAGAGGGATAACGCTTATAGTAATAAAAACCCCAAAACCCCTTAGTGAGGTTTATAAGTGCTTTGATTTGTAGGGTACAGT
>ARYC01007366.1:0-15831 GCA_000711775.1 Oxytricha trifallax
ATGCGAAGGAATATTAAAAACCTCTGTTGTTCTAAATTATGAGAAAATATTTAGTCTAATCATATTAATTCAGAATAAAGCCAAACTTTTTTCTTCTTGGCTGAATAGTAACTGATTTGGAGAAAAAATAATTAAAAAGTAAATTAATCAGCATTTTAAATAATACTACACTAATAACTAAAGTATTCACACTGTTTGCGCTAATTAATTTCACATTTTTGTTTTTATTCGAGTAATATAATTTATGAATATAAAATTAATGACCAGTACTTTGTATTTCATAATTTGTTTTTCCTAATGTTATTATTTTATCAATAATAAGATAATCATATGCTTCTATTGAAACTTCGACTTCCTCTAAGGCTTAGAATTCAGCTATTATTGCTTTAGTTATACAGCTATAAGGCAGTGAGAGCGAATAGTTTACATTTGTTCGCTTTAAGAGTAGAGCAATAGACTTATAGTTCAGTACAGGTTTGATTTATTCACTGCATATATCTCATCCATATCGCAGTTTGAACAAATCTATATACTCTTCATCATCATAAATAGACCCCAAAAGCTTGCTATTTTGTCTCAGATTTAATTAATAACCTCAACCCCTAAAAATTTCCCTACAAATCAAAGCACTTATAAACCTCATTAAGGGGTTTTGGGGTTTTGAATGTGTCATGCAAACAAATTTAAATGAAATCGCATTTTTTTACTTAGCTATTTAATTAAACTACTTAAATTTTATGAAAACTCTTCTTATAATTCCTAGAGACTCCATTTTACATTTTTTGAAATTCTTTTGATCTGATATACTTTTAGTATTTTAGTAAATAGTACCATTAGACATTTAACTAAAATTAAACTTTTCCATTAAAACTTCATTATATAATAACCTGGATCTATTAAAGTTTTGGTACTTTTACATTGATATAACAATTAAAGTTAATAATAATAATAATTTGATCACATTGAGGTCTCTGGGGACCCCCGATCAATAAGCTTTAAAGCATATAAGGGTCAAGCCCTTTTAATATTATTGAAATCATCAGATCTCTACAATCTCTTTGGTTGTCTCATCACTGATTCATTAAAGTTAATAGGATTTAGAAACAGTTGTTATAAAATCGATACATATTTAGTGCTAATATAATGGAATTGGATTGGTAAAAATATAGAAATCTATGTCTGAAATTTTACAGTTTTATCAAAACTGTCTTCATTTTGTTAGAGGTTCTCCGATAAAGATACTCATAATTAATAGGTGTCTAAGAATTTATAGAAATTCAATTTCTAAATTTCGATAATTAAATCCATTTAAACACTTTTAGAATTAAGATATTATATTATTGTAATTACGAAATAAATATTCTTAAAACCACTCATTTTAAGAATATTTTTTTAAAAAATTTTACTAATTACTTTTTTTTGTCTTTGGATAAAAATATTTTAATTAAGAACTCAATCTAAAAGAAATGAAAGTATTGTTTGAAATGAATTTGAAAGTAATGTACATTGAAAATTTTTTTTAAATGTTGAGCATAAATGCCATATTTTTAAATGATTAAATCATTAATTTCCATAAAAACAATCATTAATTATGATAACATATGAGAAAATGAATAAAAGAAAAAATATCAATCAAGCTTATTTTTATAAAAAAATGCTTTACCATATACATAATCATGAGATTATTTTAAGTTGATCATTGAATAGACCGTATTAAACTTTCATATTTAGATAACTAGTATAAAAATAATACTTCCCAACTAAAGTGAATCCAGTACCAAACAATCCCCCCTCATCAATAAAACACTAATAAAATTTATCATGTAGTTTGGGAATTTTTGGATTTTATAATTCTATGTATTTATGAGATGGGAGTCCTGACGAGGCTGGGACGTCCTGACAATCCTGGGACGCCCTGACGTCAACAGCCAAATTTAAAGTTTAAATATACTTTAAGTCTATAATTTCAAAATTACAATTAATATAGAATCAATCATTGTTTAAAATTACATAAGTACATTAATTTAAAATGATTAATTTACTTAATTGAGATTACATTATCAATCAGATTTTATAATAATAATAAAATGGAAATAATAAATGCAATTAAGCTATATTTGCAAACATATTTCACTAAATACTACAATAAATATATTTGATGAATTTATAAGAAATAGTCATAGTAATTCATAAATAAATTGCTACAAAATCCTTTATGAAATTATGTAAATTTTATTTAAAGAATTCAATAATTCTCAAAAAAAATATAATAATAAATTTTAATAAATTGTAAAGGAATAATTATAAAAAGCTTGTAATTAAAAATGGGCAATAAAATAAATTCTGAGGATGTTTGATGCAACAGAGCTAGGGAAGTTTACTTAATGAAGAAAAAGCAATTCTCAAGCCAACATTATGAACTCGTATTTCATCCATTATCACAAAATATAGAATAAGAGAAAACAAAAAGAATTTGTACAAATCTAAGAGAGCATGCATTTATTGTTTGAAGGAGTTCAGCTAGAGCAACGACGGAGAAAAGCACGATAAAAAACACTAAACAACTATTCGCATGAAAAGTCGATTAAAAACAGCATGGATGTTGACGTGAAGATGAGAATAATTAGAGACTTCAAAATTTTCACTCTTAAAATTAAAATAGGCCAAGTACTGATAACTGTCAAATAAAAGTGAAGAATCTAACCTATTAAGTATACGAACCCAGGCTGTATGAGGGGGGCTTCAAGAACTTGAGAATGCGGGAGCAAATTGCTCACGTCTCCCTCAAAGCTAATGGCAGAATATATAAATTTTTATAGAGGGATCCTCCATGAAGATTTAGGCAAGACTTACCTTACAAGACCATAAGTTTTTAGGGAATTTCGGAATGCCTATCGAATTAATTCTGGAAAGATGAGTCATCGTTTTATGAATAGGAAATCATAAGAAGGAACTAGCTAGACAATTGTAAATTAAAACTTTGATATAAGAGGCAGATTAGGGTAAGTGGCTCAAACTCACAAAATGGAGTTCATTACTCTAGTTGTGATAAATACCTTTAAAACTGTAATATAAGCCATTCGATTGGGATGAAGGGTTTTAATGCAGATGCAATGACATCAAGCAAAATTTCGAAGCAGTGCAAGGCCACTCTGAGAAACCAAGCCGCATCTACAACTTCAATTAGAATATCGCACCTGACAGAATAAACATATAAATCTTCTCACGAAAGAACAATATAACGAAGTGCCACTCATATTTTTTATATAACTTGAGTTGATTCTTCACCTACAGCTGTAGTTATTATCCAAATTAAGATTGTGATGTTTTATTAATTTTCAAATAAGTTTAAAGTTAAACCATAATGATTACTCAATTTAAAATGTCTTATACGAGTTTGTATATAGATAGTTAGTTATTTAGTAAGTTAGTTAGTTAGTTAGTTTTAGCATTGAAATTAATTCTGGAGATACGAAATCAATCCAATTAAATAATTCAAACATATTCAGTATTTCGGAACTATGTCTCAAACAGTTTGTCAGCATGGAAGTTGATGTGCACATCGGCCCATGCGTGTGAGCGAAACTCCCCTATTACCTCGTATTTCTCCTTATCTTACTGATTATTTCTTCTTTTCTTAGGTGCGTTATATCATGTAAACCCCGTTCAGTTCTATGTCGGAACTGACCCCTAGCTAAGGCTATATGGGAAAACTTATGAATGTACTCTCTCAAACTTTTTCTGTAAATTTTTCTTCTACTTTACTGACAAATGGAGCATTTACAGGAATCATGCGGTGTGTCCCAGCTCTTTGCATTATCATTGCTCACCCATTTCTCCTGTTCAATGATATTGGGATAATTCAGTTTTAATACGACTTGAAATGATCAATGGTCGACTTTTTTATTGGCGTGGTCCCCCTATACCTTACCTGACGTATTGATGAGGTTCTCAGATTCATGACTTATTTCGTAAAAACCGAGTGCTTTCACGGTTTCGAACTCCGGGGTACCAGAATTGGTTGGGCCTATACTCAAAACTTACCAAGTAGGTCGTAATCTCGAGTTAGTATATTATAATATGAAATATGTGCTGATTATATGTTGAATTATTCATAACTTTGATGAAATAAATCACAAAATGCAAGAGTAGGTTTATCATTCAGTTTTACACTAATTGAATGAAAAACAATCGAAGATTTTAATGGCATGTTTAACCTATAATTTTTCAGAAGTATTTTGACGAGTACCATGAAACTTGCCTGATTTTCTTAAATGATGTTCTCAGATCGGGATTTACTTTTAAATTGGATTGCATGACATTTTGAACTCTAATTTGCATTTCAATCTGCAGGAAGATCAGTTAAGTCCCAATATTGTTGTTAAAATAGATAAGAATAGGAAATATTAGAAATATTAATTAAATTAATTAAAAAGAGAAAGCGCGAGGTCAAGATGGAGGAACAAAAATAGAATGAGGACGTAAGAAGAAAACTACCTGTGTACCTGCCAAAGGAAGAGACAAAAGAGACATCCAAGTCAAATAGTCAAAGCACGTTGAGAGACTATTTTGAATATTCAAAAAAAATGTCAGAAGTTTAGCAAGAAGACAACCTATAGAATTTGGTCAAACATTAAAACATTAAAACTTTGAACAAATTCAGCATCCGGTAGGATAATGGCCGACAGCTTCATTTTTACCAACCTCAAAGGGAAGCTGAAGGGTGAGTTAGAAGAACAGAGAGATTCGCGGAAAGTCAAAGAACCAAGAGAAGAGAGGAAACTATAAACAACAAGAGATAATTGACAGTGAAATCTTTTGAGCTAAACATTTGCCTATAAAATGTCAGAGGACTCAATTCAAAATTAAAATAAGATGAACTCCTGAGGGAAATAGAAGGAAAACGCCCGGACTTTATCGGGCTTGTGGAAACGAGATTACAGAGAATTATAGGATTAAACAGCAAAAACATAGCACAGACTCAACTAGCTAGAAATGGAGGAGTTCTGGTGCTTAACAATGGCGTCTTCCGAATGTAGACAATTAAAACACTGAGGTAGTATATAGCATGGACGATATTGAATATAGGAGGGTTCCCGCTACACATATTTACAGTGTACATACCACCGTATTGGAACGAAGAGGTGAAAGAAACTTAAAACAGACTCATATACATGATTAAATCATTAAAGTAGAAATGCAACAAGCAGAGAATAATAGTGATGGGCGACTTTAACTTCCACCTAAGAGAATTAAGTAAAAGACTAAACAAAGAAGGACTAAAGGAATCTATTCCACAAGGAGTAGAAACTCATACAAGAGGAAACCAATTAGACTAAATATTTTCAAACGTTGAAACAAGCAGTTGGGAAACAAGCCAACTAAGATTAACAGACCACAAACTATTGCAAGTGAAACTAAAATTAAAATTTCAAGAAAATGATTTGAAATTATCAGATAGGGAAAACAACCTGAGAATAGCCAATATAAGGAAGTAATGTTGGAAGTCCTTCATAGAGGAAGGGAGAGAATTAACACTGAAGGAGCTTGATTAACCAATTCAAAAATGTTTCGAAGAAAAATCAGAAAAACATTTTAAAGGTAAAAACTGGGACCAGTAGCCACCGTAATGGGCTATCAAAGACAAAACGAATAGCATTCAAAACTCATTTTAAGACACAAAGCTACAATGGAAAGAAGCGATTAGGGACCTTGAGTAGTGCCTTGATAGAAATGATCTGAAAGGATTATTTTACCAAGTAAAAAGATTGACCAAGAGTCAAAAACAATCTTAACCAATAAGGGGAATCACGATAAATGAGGAGAGAGTAGAAATGGGAGAATCATCAAAAAGACACATTTTAGAATATTATAACCTGCTGTTCAAAGATATCAGGAATGGAAACTCACAATTGGGGCAGAAAGCAGATATAAACATGACCAATGAACAAGAGTAAGAGAGGTTTTGCAATGAGCATGACGTTGAAAAAAAGTATTAAAGAATGCAACTTCAACAAAGCTATAGGTCCAGACGGATTTGACGGAAAAATCTTACTAAAATCAGAAAAGATTTTACAAACAGTTTGCAAGAAAATTGCGGAATAGTTAAACACAGCAACAATTCCACAATACATCAAAGAAGGCAGACTAATCCTACTAAGTAAAAGCTAAGGTGATTTGTACCAAGAGGTACCAAACACTAGACCAATAGTAATTAACTCACACTTGAGTAAAATCGTTGAAAAAGTCATCATAAATAAGATCTAAGAAAACAAGAGTGAATTACTGAAAACTGGAAATTATCAAAATGGCTTTAAAGAAAACAAAAGCACCCACATTAACTTAATGAGACTTCTGGAACATGTAAAAACTTCGAGAAGGAAGAGTAACAAAAGAGAAGCTTACTTACTAGTAGACTTGCAAAAAGCATATGACTCAGTCTGGAAAGACAAGATGATAGAGATCCTGAGAAGAAGAGCAAATAACGAGAGTGACGCGATGTTGGTAAAGTTGATAGAAGCTTTATACCAGAACAATAAAATACAATTTGAGGGGGATGAGATTAAAACACAATAAGGAGTAGCCTAAGGTAGTAGACTGTCACTCATGTTATTTAATATCTACCTTTAGGACGGTCTCTATTCCCAACAAGAATTAATGTCATTGATTAAATAAGGCAAATTAATAGCCTTTGCTGATGACATTCTAATTAATATCAATGATCCGGAGCAATTCAAGAGAGTGCTAGAGTGCTTCAGGGGATTGGAAATATCCCACAATTTAAAACTAAACAGGAAGAAGACAGTATTTCTAAGCGATGCGAAGAAGTTTGAAAAAATTATTCAAATTGAAGGAATTTGCAAGGTCCAGGAAGCGAAATATCTAGGAATGAACATCTGTCTAAACACGCAGTTCTATCAAAAGCTGACTAAATCAAGCAATCCAACTGTAGGGGATACTATAATGGTAGCACAAATAAGATCCTTTCTTATATATAAATACACCTCACTAGTAGCAGCTCAATATGTGAAGATCAGCAAAATAGAAAAGATGGAACTTCAGCTCAAAAGGATTGCATTTAAGACATCCAGGAATATTCCAAACAAAATATAAAGGAATGTCACCCAGCTAAAAGACACAATCACGAATGAAATAATCCTAGAGCTAGTTCAGAAGAGCATGAAAAAGATAAAAGCGGATCTTTCAGAATTCGCGAAAATAAAAAGAGCCCCGGAAATAATCAAATAAAAAGGGGAAGTCATGAAAGGGAGAAAAAACTATTTTTGACAAAAGAATGTAATGCACACGATGATGGCCATCAGTTAGGGCAGAACTATTGCAGCGTACGGCATGTGCCACTACTGTAATGTACACAAAGTATTAGTAGAAAATAATCACTTAAGAAGCTGCAACCTGATAAATTTAGCTGGTGATCCCACAAGGTTTTCAAAGCAAATTAGGGAAAACAGAATTATTGACATGTAGAGCAGCACCTAAGTAGAAATTATCACGAACATGGTCTGGTTGGACAACAGAATAAGATAATTAGAAGCACACGAATACTACTAACCAATAAAAAAACAATTTAGAGTGATGTATGTCAAGAAAAAAAAAGTAGAATTTGATGAAAATAAAATGAAATGATTTCATGGAAATGAATATCCAAAATACAGTAGAACCTAAAATCTGAGAATTATAATACAAATAATTAAATTAATTAAAAAGAGAAAAAACTAAAACAATATGAACAATATGGAAGAATCAAAATTCAGTGGGAGATACTGGAGAGACTGGAATGGTAATTCACACAAGAGAGAAAGTACAAGCAGTTGGACCAAGAGAGAGGAGAAGAATCAATTCTGGAAGAAGGTGCAGGAGGTGAGATATAGCCACAGAGATAGGAGCAAAGACCAAGAGGCTCTGGGCAGCAGGAATGAAGATCATTTCAAAGTTCCGCTAAACAAACAAATGGGATTTAAAAGCAAGCTCAAGATTGGAAAATCCAACCCAAGCTAAAAAATAAACGAGACCCAAAGTCAAAGAACAACATTCGACAAGCATGAAGATGGATCGGAGTGCGTGCAAAGAGATCAAATGATGGTCAAGAACATCATTGACCTGGTAGAAGTCAAATGCTGAGACTTCGATAAAGTAATCCTAACCAAAAGAGGATGGACTCCTCAAATCACAAGGATTATCACTATTGTGTGCTGTCCAAGCACAAGAGTCAAAGTAGAAAAGGCACTGGTGAGAAAGTACGATGATAGGAGAATTGTCAGATTGAAAGGGGCTAGAGATAGCAGAGGCTAAAGATCAGAATTGAAAAGCGGAGAACCGCAAGGTGAGGCATCATTCATCAGGATATTATAATTCAGGAACTACAATCTAAATTACTCAATGGTTTATATTAGTATTTGTTTTAATTTACCTACAGTTATTTACTACTTTACTATTAGAAATACTAGAAATAGAAATAAATAAGATTAAAGTATATTATTACAACTGGCACTAATTAAATTTACTGATAATTTAAATTTGATTTAGATTATGACCAATAATCTAGATTATATTAATTAATTAAATTTATATAATTGTGTGCGAGTGTGCAAAAATATAATCATTAGACTTGGGTTTGATTATCTGCACAAGTATTTATATAAATATATTTAAATAATTAAATAAGCAGAAAAGGGTCTCAGATCTAAAGATCCTCTGCTTACGTCTCTCTATTGCTGATTCTGATTTAGATTTGATCTCCAGTCTGTTTGTTATTTGAGTCTTCGCTCCATAAGCTTTCTTATTCAGATCTGTCTAGAAGGTAATTTTCTAATTGTACGGCATCAAAAGTGAAAGCCAGCGTCCCTGATTTGCCTTCCACTCTCGGCGTTACTGTGATGTACCTCCTTTTGAAGCAATTATTTTCCTCAGCGGTTATTCTATTCCACGGGAGCTCGTTAGTCGTAATGATTGTGAAGCAGTTCTAATACAGTACCGATGTCTCCCCGAATTTCACATCCACAACATATCCCTGACCTCAAGGAGCTTCTTCATTGCTGGAATGTTATGCTTTTTGAAACATCTCTCAATGTTCATATCAACATTACCTGCGGCTCCTTATCGAGGGATCTCCCCTCATCATGAAAGAGGGTTGGTCAGGAATCAGCTCGTCGCATATGAATATTCTATCTATCATTCTGAGGATTGGTAAACCATTTCTACTTATTTAATTATTTAAATATATTTATATAAATACTTGTGCAGATAATCAAAGCAAGGTCTAATGATTATATTTTTGCGCACTTGCACACAATTTATATATTTAATTAATCTAATTAGTTTTGGTAATAATCTAAATCAAATTAAAATTATTAATAAATGTAATTAGTGCCAGTTGTAATAATATACTTTAAACTGATTTATTTGTATTTCTAATATTTCCTATTCTTATCTATTTTAACAATAATATTACTAAGCAAAAAATATTAAAATCTTAATAAAAAGTTGATGATGATTTAAAAAAATATTTCAAAATTTAGGTTTATCCTTAGCAATAGCTGACTGTTGACCAAAAGAATTAAACTATTAAAAATACATTTTTAAATCTAAATCAATACCTCAAATTAAATGCGCCAATAAATAACATTAAATTATATTGATCTGAAATTTTTGACAAAATGCGATTTAAAAGGTTCTTTAATCTTAAATTATAATTTCATTAAAATCTGACTTAATGCCACTATTAAAATAGTAACATATTAATAACTTTTGATTACATATTAATACACCCTAATTAATATTTAAAATATATAAAATTAGTAATAAATAATATATATTTGTAAAGTTCAATATTAACTAATAAATTAATTTAACAAAATTAGATAAACAACCAATTAACAATATTACCATTATTTTACTACCACTCCCCAATCCAGCCTCCTTCTCCTGCTCACCTCATTAGCTTTCCACATAATTCATTGCTTCAAGGCAAGCCTTTACACTCTATTATTCACATGCATCAATCAAACACATCCCAGGGCTATCCTAATGTTGGAACACACTAAAGTAGATATAACATCCAGATAAACGTAGGTGATGTATCCAGCGATATAAACGTTAAAGAGATCCAACATTAGGAAAGCACTAAGATGTGTTTGATTGATGCATGTGAATAATAAAGAGTAAAGACCCGCCTTGAAGCAATGAATTATGTGAAAAGCTAATGAGGCGAGCAGGAGAAGGAAGCTCGATTGGGGAGTGGTAGCAAAATAATAGTAATATTGTTAATAGGTTGTTTGGTTTTTAGCTACAAATAAAGTTTTATTAAATAAATAATTTCTATTAGAAAATAAAATTATGAATAATTATTTTTCAGATTAATGGATGTAATAATTTTGCTTCAAATTTTTTAAAAAAAAATATAAATAATAAAAAATCAATGTTTGAAAAAAATATTCAAGATAAATATCAGAGTGAAAATGAAAGGTAGGAGAAGAATTTTCATAATTCTTATTCTTATTTCATAATAGCTTATATCAATTTTAATATAAATTTATAATTTAACTTATATTAATAAATAAAAAACCTTGTTTACTAATTTAATTTAATAAATAAATATAAACACAATAGCATACACAACAAATTATTAATAATATAACCATTATTTTACTACCACTCTCCGATTCAGCCTCCTTCTGCTGCTCATCTTATTAGCTCTTTACATAATTGATTGCTTCTAGGCAGGCCTTTACATTCTATTATTCGCATGGATTAATCAAACACATCTTCGTGCTTTCCTAATGTTGGATCACTCTTACTTAGATATTCTTGTAATTGATGTAGTGTTGGTAATCTAAGTAAGAGTGATCCTACCTTCAGGAAAGCACTTAGATGTGTTTGATTTATCCATGCGAATAATAGAGCGTAAAGACCCCCCAATAAGCAATGAATTATGTAAAGAGCTAATAAGATGAGCAGCAGAAGAAGGCTGAATTGGAGAGTGGCAATAAAATAATAGTAATAGTATTAATAATTTGTTGTGTATGGCATAACTATATTTGAAACATTAAATTGATAAAAGCAATTATTAATAATAATATCATAATTTAAATTTGTAATTATCATATTGATTTAATTATAGGATGTATTATTTTTAAATTGAAAATCATAAATTGGTATAAAGTTTAAATAATAACCATAACCTCGTTTTAACAAAATCAAGATAAAAGGATGATGATAATGTAAACTGAGGACTTAGTATATGATTAATCTGGCATATATATTTATATAGGTTTTAATTAATTTTTAATATATAATATAAAATATTTTGATTAATCTTGAATACATAAATTATATTTATTTTATTTTTTATAACATTTATAATCTGTCCTATCTGTGATAAACCAATAAACCATTAACAATATTAGTATTATTTTACTACCACTCCCCAATCCTGTTTCCTTCTGCTGCTTACCGCATTAGCTTTCCACATAATTCATAGCTTCCAGTCAGGTCTTTACGCTATATTATTTACGTGGATCAATCAAACACATCCTAGTGCTTTCTTAATGTTGGATCACTCTAAGCTAGGCAAATCACGATTACAATATCACTTGCTCTACATATTAACGGTAGAGTGATCCAACATTAAGAAAGCACTGGGATGTGTTTGATTGATCCACGTAAATAATAAAGCGTAAAGACCTGACTGGAAGCTATGAATTATGTGGAAAGCTAATGCGGCGAGCAGTAGAAGGAGGCTGGTTTGGGGAGTGGTAGTAAAATAATTGTAATATTGTTAATAGTTTGGTTTAAAAACAGCGAAATATAATTGACAATGATTAATAATTTTTTTAATTAATATAAATGAAATATTTATATTTAAAAATGGAATTTAATTTTACTAAATGACTTAATTAAATGAAAGCTAAGTGTTTTAATCAATTTTAAAATTAAAATTATCAAAGTAATAAATAATATTTGTTCTTATTATAAACTACTTATTCAAAGTATAAATTTTTGTATTATAATATACAATTTAATTATTTATAAAATCTTAAAATATTTAAATTACTTTTAACACCAAAATTACTAATAATATTACTATTATTTTACTGCAACTCCCTGATCCAGCCTCCTTCTCCTGCGCATCTCATTAGCTTTTCACATAATTCATTGTTTCCAGTCAGGCTTTACCCTTTATTATTCACATGCATCAATCAAACACATCTTAGTGTTTTTCAATGCTAGATCACTCTAACGTTAATATCCTTATGCATATCGTGATGTTGCGAGCTTGATCGATGCAAGAGGATATTAACGTTAGAGTGATCTAGCATTGAAAAACACTAAGATGTGTTTGATTGATGCATGTGAATAATAAAGGGTAAAGCCTGACTGGAAGCAGTGCATTATTGTGAAAAGCTAATGAGGTGAGCAGGAGAAGGAGGCCGGATCAGGGAGTTGTAGTAAAATAATAGTAATATTATTAATTAATTTTTTGGATCATTAGCTATATTAGAATGTATGGTGAGGATTCAATATTTTATTTATAATTTGTAAATATAATTGCTAAATGATTTTTAATATATTCAAGTTTACAATAAATTAAATTAAACGACTATTTATTTAATTAAAGATATGGAAATATATAATACTCTACATATAAAATACAATTTATAATTTATTAATATAAAAAAATAAAAGTACCATTTTCTTGCAATATTAATAACATATTAAAGCTACTTTAATCTACAATATGATTGTTTAAAATGCATTAATAAATATTTTTAAAAAATAATTGAATCAAATAATTTGATTAGATGTTATAATAATAATAAATTTTACTTAAACTAGAGTCATATAATCTTTTTATAATATTGTTATAATAATTGAATATAAGATAAATCATTATTATTTTGCACCATTCGACAATCTAGTATTTTCGCTGCATCCATTTTGCATGATATATACTTACAGGGAAGCCATTTTCTTTATTGTTAGCATAAATCAATAAAACATTTTTTATTGCTTATTAATTTATGAATGTAACCTTATTTTCAGAGGTAGAGGATAGCTAAAAAAATATATAAGTTTAGAGAGCATCAACATTTGGGAAGCACTAGGATATGTTTGACTTATGCATTTAAATACTAATGCGTAATGAACCAGAACAATAAATTATTTACAAAGCAAATGAGATAAGCAAGATTAGAAAACAGGATTCAGATTGGTTATAAATAGTGATTTATCTTCAAACTGTTGATGATGGTATTAAATTGGGTAAAATACAAAATAAATAACTTTGATATAAAAGAAATTTATGAATATTTAAAATTAAAAAAACAGCTTTATTCTTTAATCAATTAGATAATTACAAATGTAAAATTTATTCAAAACTTAAAACCCCTTCAGTAGTTTGATTGAGTTTTGATTGATAAAAGGAGACTATTAGTGCTTACTTTATTAGGGTTTTAATAGGGTTTATGTGGGCGCTTATTGTTTAAATATTAGTATATTAAGTGAGTACAACAAGCCAATTTTAAAATATTTCACGCAAACATAAGCTTAGAGTCATGTAACAGTTCTCTGAATTTTATCTTTCTAAGTTGCTGTTTAATTTATTCTATTATTTGTTAATTCTCTTAGCTTGGCTTGATAATAGTTGATTATGCAAGTTATATGAGCCCTCCATTTATTATATTTTTATCGAGATATTGCTTGATTCTTTACTTAGAAACTTTCTCACTCTTGCAGCTAAAGTAACCGTTTCTAGGCATGTAGCTCTCTATTATTATTGTAAGAGCCCATATATCCTATTGGGTGTCTCCGTCCCTCCATTCTCCTCTCACTCTGGGAAATATCCAGGAGTACAGTATACATTTTCTAAGGCAGAGGCTTGCACTATTAAAGCTCTGTTGAAGTCAATTATATAAACTCTAATAGATTGAAAGTTCATCATGGTATTCTCTGGTTTTAAGTCTCTATGAACATAAACCAAGCTTGTGAAGCTCATCAATATATTCAACAATTTGCTTTACGATCTAGCAAATTTATCTCTGGCATCTATTGTCAGATAAAAATTCTCTGTAAGTCATCTCGAGGAGAGGAAGTCTAAATGCAACATGATCTTTTCCAAGTAGTATAGCATCAATCTAAATAATATGCTTACACTCTCTAAACTTTGGCTGTTATAGAGTATAATACTCATTAGCAAATTCCATTTAGAACTTGTCGTCAGCAAGGAAGTAATTGAATGGGTATATTTTAAATATGCATATTAGTCATCAGTGATGACTCTCTTCTCTACTTTATCCTCAAGAGTGAGGTAGCTTTCAAGACAAGAATCGATGTCAAAATTTTTTAAGATTGGAATATTTACGCCTCAATTTTTACCATGAATTTATTTACTCAAAGACAGGACCGTTCTTGACTGCTATCTTCATTTTGATTTTATTCTATACCTCAACTCACAGAGACTCGGCAGGATTATTCAATCTTCATTTTTATAGGAATCTTTTTCCTGTAGGCTCATGAATAAATTCAAAACTTTGATTGTGCTTTTTCTTGAAGTGCAGTTTGAGGTCTCTTTCTGAGAATATGGCTTCTTACAGATCTCACAGATATATTTGCCATCCTTATTTTAATGCTTTAGATATAATCGAGGCATATCGTTGTGTAACTCTCAAACGTCTCTTGTAAGTTGATTTGTAGAGGAAAATTTTATTGGATTATTTGCATTAATAGTCAACTTTGGCTGATAAAATTTAAAGTTCATTGGGGGTTTTTTAACTTCCTCCTCAATTTGCATATCTTCTTTGATGATTTTATACTTACATTATATTTAAATCTAAAAGATGGTCTCGTCAAAAGTATCATAAACAGGCTTCACTGTGTTCATACGTCTCTTGTCTCTACTTTTTTTTGATTGCTGGAATTATGAAAAAGAATGAGAAAAATAGATTTTATTGGCAATAAGATTAATAACAATACTAATACTTTTTTAATTTATAGAAAATGGAAGTTCTCGAACAGCTTTGTTATTTTTCCAGTATCCCTCGTAGACGTCTCCATCAGCATGAATAAAATTCCCTAACCAGATCCTTTCTGTTCCTTGCTGAAGTCTCTGTCTTTCACCATCACTGACTCAAAGTATTGCTGGAAGAGTATTAAAAAAATTATAGATATCATAAATGTAACTTACAAAATTATGGTGAAAACAACATGGCTCCGTCTTCATCTTAAAAGGTTTTCATTTTAACAATAAATAATTAATTAAATTTATCTATTTCCTATTATAAATTATGAATGATAATTTTATTGGCTTTACCCTAGTAATGACGCTTTTCTCAAAATTTTAGCACTCATTTTAGTTTGCTGATAAATTTTATTATAATAAAGATATAATCTACGTAGATAAACTATAACAATAGAGTATAAGTCACTCTGATAAATTATTTGCTGAGAGGCAAGAAAATAAAATAGCCATAAAAGACTGTATGTTTACAATATTTTATGATAATCTTATCCGTTTGAGTAAACTAATATACTCCTAATTAAGTTTTGTTTCTCTAGGAGGACCTCCAAATAAAGTTTGCACTTAATTTGGAGGATCTCCTAAAATAATTAAACATGATTAGGAGCAATAAAATGGAGATAGATTGATGAAAATGGAAATTAATCTGTGAAACTTGGAGCAAACTTTTCAATGCTTCTCCTCATATCTTTTCAGGGTTGACCTAGAGTCTCCCTATTTAGTAGTAAGATTTTAATAAAATTATAATGGATATGCATAATTTCAAATTTAATTAAAATTTGTAGAAAGAAGTAGCAAGA
>ARYC01007367.1:0-13838 GCA_000711775.1 Oxytricha trifallax
TAATACTAGATCTAAGATCCTAGAAAGGTTGCCTTGGATATTCAGCTTAACTCTTAGACATGGAGTATGTTAAGCCAAATAGATGTTATGAGATCTATTCTAAAATCAATTATCATTGTAAAAACGTTAAAGCAGTTGGACGCAAATGTAGAAATGGAGTTACTGCAAAAACTTGAACATGAAAACACGCTTAATGAGCATGAGCTAAAACTTATAAATATCCAAATCTAGCAAAGCGTAGATAGCTCAGCAGGGTACGATACAAGAAGCTTAAGTAGCTTAAATGAGACAAATGCTAAAAACAAGGCGCAATTTAGGGTGCTGAAGAAACTTCCCAGTCAATTGAAATTAAAATAGTTAATTGAAGAGCATAAAGTGCCAATAAGTAGTCTGTAACGACGATATAAGATGTCCAGGACATAAATTTAAAGCTTTGCACGACTTAGTCAATCAAGTACGGTTGCGATAAAAAATAATACTTCCTTTAAACAAAGATAGCTACAGCCTTTCCTGAAATGCTGCATAAAAGATTTCATATTGATGAACGGAAGTTTAAACAGCTGTGGGGAAGTGTAACACCATGTGCAGAATCAGACTGTTGCAGAGTGTCTATTTCAAGGATAAGGGTATTCTTGAATGAAGAAAGTAACCTTAGTTTTAGAAAGCAATATTACTTAAATCCTAGAGTTAACATCTAAAAGTCCAAAATTTAGAGGAAAATAGCAGCATTCAACTTTATCCAAAACATTTTTGAAGGGAAAACTGTAATTAATAATAGATAAAGCCAAATTAGATACAGTCATAATAGATCAAAGTCCTGGGAGTCACGAGGTTTACTTAATTCCACCACTTAATCTAAAAGATTAGATTAAATCGGAATCGTAGCAGGTCTTTCCAGTCAAGGCGAGGCATACTTTGTTGTAAATAAAGGGAAGATCTGTAGTCAAACTGTCTATTATTTCCTATTGCAGCTAGTGAACCATTTAAACACCAAAGATGAAAATTGGAGAGAGAATCTGATTAATATGATTGACAATGAATCCTATCATAGGAGTGAATTTTTGACAAGAAAGCTCAGACTTCTAAACATACCAACGTTGTATCTTGGTCCTTACCATTTCATGCTTGCCCCTGTGGAAAGATTATTTGCCTAAATTAAAAGAGGAATAACTTCTAATTATTAAAACAGATAACCCTAATTACCTGCTCAAAATGAAACTAATAAAAAGGACTTAAAGAAGGTGAGCTATGCTTAGATCTATTTTCTTGCTGAGTAAATCTAAGGCATTGATTGTTAGTGGGCTTAAAAATGCTTCACAAAGTCTTTAACTAGTCCCCTCAACGACTTAAGCCTTTAAAATATCTGAGACTATCCCTGACAACATCATAGAAATCTCATAGTAGGTAAGTGTAATCACTGGTAAGATTAACACTTTGAACTTTAAATTTATTAATTTATTCAAAGATTTTAAAACGTAAAATATTTAAAAAGGAATAGTCTATATTTCATAAAAAAAACCTTAAGTAACTTATAATAACATGTACTTTATATTGAACTTAAAAGTCAATACTTAACGTTTTATATATAAGTTACAAGGTAATTAATTATTTTTTATAGTTTAGTTTAATGAAATTACAAATTAAAACTATTTTGAGTTTAAAAATTATATTAAAGTCATAAGTTAAAGATAGATTCATTGAAGAAATTATTTTGACATAATATAAAATAATTTATTTCTATCATTTATAAGTATTTATTTTACGATTTCTAACTTCCATATACAAGAAATCACGATTTTAAAATAATAAAACTTAGAGCGGATATAAGCTTATATGTAGCGCTGATATCAGCGCATTTTAAATTAAATTATTAAAATCAATTTATAAGCTTATTTTTAAGTGTGATTATTTAATAATAAAAATTTTCTTTATATTGGTAAGACATCCTCTAAAACTGTATTTTATAAATAACTATTAAATTTTTATCTAATAGATATATTTTTACCAGATTAAAGCTTTTATAAGTGAAAGTAATTGTTTTATAAGTTTAATTTTATCATTATTTTAATAGGGCTGATATCAGCTTTAAATTTGAGCTGATATCAGCTCTTTATAATAATTAATACATTAAATGGATTTTAGTATTTATTGTAAATGCTAAATTAAATTGTAAGCTTTTACAATAATTATACTTTTATTAACTTTTATATCTAAAACATTTATAATGAGCTGATATCAGCTAAAAAAAGCGCTGATATCAGCGCTATATAATTTTTAATACATAGTAATATTAAAACTAAATAAATTGTGTTTTATGTTTAACTTAAACACTTTAATTTATAATCCTTATGTATTGGCTAATAAAAAGTCACAAATAATTTTGACTTCAATAAGTTACATTTTAACTTCAAAATGAATTTACTAGCGAATTTATTATTGGCAAAAATTCTATATGAAAAAATAATACTTTTTATTTGAGTTATTTAAAAATTATATAAAGATCAGCACACTAGCTTATATAGACCTTTTTAAATAAGTCATCTATTTATAAGAGCTTTACTTTAAAGTTTTTGGAAATAACTATTAAAATTAGCTGCATTTATTTGATAGATTTAACTACAAGCGCTGATATCAGCGGTAAGAAGAGCTGATATCAGCTCAAAAAAATATAACAAAATTAATAAATAGAAAGAGCTGGAATTATAGAATACATTCTGTTAAAAGCAGCAATAATTTAATCATAAAATACTAAAGCAACTAATCGTAAGTGAAGTAGATGAAATATGATTGACACTTATAATTCTTTAAATTATCTTCTAATGTAAATTTGAGGGTGGCTATGAAAATAAATTGCCGTATATATTTTTTTGGGCCTTATCATACTGTTTCATGAAAAGAGTATCATAATAAAAGTAATAAATAAAGTTAAAGTTAAACCTATGAAGGACTATTTCCAGTTAATTACTAAAATATAATAATAAATTTAAAATGGGTTAGAAGTGTAAATTAACTTTGTTACTTGAACATATGTGAACATTTCGTAAACTTAAAATCAAATATTTATTCTACAACGAAACTTTAAGTATAAATTCTAGAAATAAACAAAGAAGCCAATTAATAATTATAACTTACTATCAACACAATGGGAAGAGGCAAAGATGCAAAACTTAACAGAGCATCCTACAACTAAAATGAAAATGGAAGCAGAACGGCATATCTCTGCTTGTATTGTAGACAATTAAACAAACTAAATCAGAATGTGTCTTCAAGAAATATAAATGGGCACGTAAAAACTTCACAAAGAACTTTTCTATCAGACAAGAACATTTCTCTCATAGATTTTAAAGCAGTTGAGAGCAGAGATTATGAAAAGACGAGCCATAAAATTTAGGAATTTTCGAAACCGGATGCAAAGAACGCAATAAAAATAAAAACTTAATATTGCAGAGATTAAATAAACTAAATAACTAGAGACTACGACTCATACGAAAGCGGTGATGAGAAAATGGAAATGGAGAAATAATAGTTTAATGAAGTTCTTTCAAAATTTTAGGATGAGGAATTTCTAAATTAATTAGAATAAATAAATACCACGACTGATAGGAAGCCAGATTTTTAATGTGAACTTAATGAGCAGCTTCTATGCAAATAATAAATGATAAATCATTTAATTAAGTGTCAATAACTTCAGAAATAAAATAAAAAAGCTGAGAAAATAATTATTGATTTTGTCACACCTGACAATTAAAACAAAAGGGTTGCCCAGAAAATTAAAACTATATCAAATAGTTAGGTACATCTTGTTGAGTTCTCATAATAAAACCTCTAGCATTAAATATAAATTTACAAGAATGATCTATTAGACAGTAATTTCCAAAAGTAGCACACAGTTAACAAGTTTATTAACAAATGTTTTAATTATCTGCTTGAACTTGTGGAAGAAGTCTTAAATTATTTATACTCAGAACAATAGATGATACTTAGTGACACTATTCAGCAAATTTAGCAACAAAGTTAAGTAGATTTCCTAAAGATTAAAGAACAAATTGATGAAGAACGATAACAATATGATAAAATCTTTGAAACTTATCAAAATAGCCTGGAAAATTTAGATGAAAATTTGGAAATAAACTTAAAAGAATTAAATAAAATCCCCTCAATCCCCATTAATGCAGATTTAACTAAAAAAGGCCTCTGCAAAAGTTTATCAAGTGTCCATTAGAAGATATATGGATAAAAGTTTTCAGCAGTGGCAATAGACTACGCCTGGCCTATAGATTTCAAAACTGAGAGCGGAAACTAGTTTATTCCTTATAAAACCTAATCTATGAAAGATCTATATGAACTAGAAATCGAAGACTTGCAAGATTAAGGCTATCTTTTCATGTGGACAGTGGCTCAGAAATTTGTTGATGCGATTGCTTTCATGCTTCTAAAAGGTTACAGGTAAGAAAATTTTATTTTTAATTTTATATACTTATAGAGTTGTTGATTATATATGCTTGGTAAAGAAAGGTTAAAATAAGAAATACAAAAAAAGACCTGGGTATCACTTTCACCATAGCAAGGAAATTTGCCTCATAGGATTAAAAGGAAATGTGCCACCTACTATGAATTCTTTTACTGCTGACGATATCATTGAAACAATACTAGGAAAAAATTCAGCAAAACCAGAAGCCTTGAAAGACATCATTGAAAAGATGTGCCCAGGTGGGCATTATTTAGAGTTATTTGGTAGGGAAAATAACCTAAGGGTCGGATGGGTGTCAGTTGGAAATGAGATATGAGTCTACATGTCAATTAATTTTAATTTGCATTTAAATTTCGTTCTATACTTCAAAAATTTACCTTATCAATCTCTCAAGTTTTAAACCAGTTCTCAAAACCTTCTCCATATCCTTCTAAGATATTGACCTTATATAAGATGCCCATATTTAATAGTAAGTTTTACAGAGGTATATAATTGAAATTAATAAACTTAAATTTGAATATCATTTCTTAGATCTGCAAACAAGATGGAGTCAATGAATGATGCAATGAAAAGAGTGCAAGCACAAGAATTGATTCAAAGATTTAGAAGCAAGGAGGATTTGCACCGCTACCTGGTGCAGCAAGGTAATGAACTCATAGTAGCTAATCTTTATTATGTAGTTGGTTTGTTCCTCCCAACGATGGAAGGTACTAAAATTTCATTTCTAAGAGCGATACTCTGCGAAGAGAAGAAAGCATTGAAAACTTAAGATGTAAAGTTTGCAGAGATTCCAAACTATCCAGAGATCTCAGTGACTAACTTATATGATGATGCTATGAACGACCCAGAGATTTCGCAGTACCTGCCTACTAAGAAGCAGTTGCCAAATAAACTACCTGAAAGAAACTATTTCTTTGGCATTCATGCAACAATTAAAGGTGATTACTTGAAAGAAATTATTCAAGAATCTCATAAGAAAAGGTACAGCAACTCTCATAAGAAAAGGACAAACAAGGGATCAAGATAAGCGAGAACTGGCTATCAGAGCTGCAGAAACACCCTTATATTTCAAGTAAGATTTGTAGTTTAACTTTTTAGAAAAATCTGGTAATGGCATCTTCTTGATGAAGGAAAAGAGCAAGAAGCTTCACAGAGAGCGAAATTCGCAGACAGTATGTAGTTAGCAAGAGACTTTATTCAAATATTTAGCCTCCAGAGTCAAATGAACATAGATGCTGGAGCTGGCAGCAAGAGATAAAACCTAGGCCTAAGCAAGCCTTAAGAGGAAGAAAAGAAAGAGAAGCCAGCTTCCTCGAAAGAATTTTAAATGTGACTTATATATTCATTAACTTAACTACAAAACTTATTTATATATATTCACTCTCTCTTCTTTAGAACACTTTTAAGCCAATTAATTATCTACTCTCTTCGCTGAGCTTTTAATAAAGTCTACTGTATCAATAGGTAAGTCATGCATCAAGTGGTATAGCAGCAGTTTCTTGTAATGACCTTTTAATATACTCCAGTAGAATTCAATTCCATTCAATTATGGAGTGTAAGGTACGTTGAACACTGGCGTTATTCTAAGTTGTTCATTACTCTTCCTTGTTTCTTTAGTCTTATGAACAGAAAGATTATCAACAAACAGTATAATCTCTTATTAAGGGTACTTCTCTCTCAGCTGTTCTAAGAACTTGATATACTGCTCTGTCTTAATAGAACGAGGGTTAATAACATAAAATTCTAAACCAGTATCATCACTAATTCCTCCAAGAATTGCCATTGTTTATACCTTGACTTTCTAGTCATATACTTCTATATTACTATGCCTCTTATACCAAGACTTCTAGATGAAAGTGTTGAAGGTAAACACAGCCTCGTCAGCATGAATAAACTTAATATTATTCTATTAGGCTCTCTGCATTTAATTATAAATATAATTTAAGTTGTTGTTGTAAAATGGCAGAGTGAAATCAATCACTCTTTTGATACGATTTACACCTTTGTAAGAGATACCATTTCGTTTATAAATGTTTGCAACAGATTATGCAGAGATCTTCAGCTCAGGGAACTGGCGGTGAAATATAATAGCTCGTTAGTCGAGAGAGAAGTGAGCCCAATTCTTCAAAGTTTTTTCATTAATAAGATAATCAATATGCTTATATAGAAACTTTGACTTTCTCTTAGGCTAAGAATTCAGCTATTATTGCTTTAATTACACAGCTTTCAAGCAGTGAGAGCGAACAGTTGATGGACTTCTCTTTAAGAGCAGTGCAATAGACTTATAGTTTAGTACTGGTTTGATTATTCATTGTATATATCACATCCATAGCGCAGTTTAAACACTAAATCTATATACTCTTCATCATAAATAGACCCCAAAAGCTTGCTATTTTAGTCTCGCAGTTAATTAAAAACCCCAACCCCTAACAAATTACCTACAAATCAAAGCACTTATAAACTTCATTAAGGGGTTTTGGGGTTTTGATTCTATTGAGGTTAGAGCAGTCTTTTCCTAACACAGAATCATCTAATTTGAAATTGTTAGCTATAAATTCAATAATTACTTTAATTTATGCAGTAAAGCGTTAATAGTAATAAGTGAAATTCAACATAAATTCAAAACCCCAAAACCCCTTAATGAGAATTATAAGTGCTTTGATTTGTATAGCATAGTTAGGGTCTTATTGGGGTTAGTAGAGAAAACGCAGGTTTTATGTGAATTTAATTAATATTTAAAGAGTATAAGGATACCTCTTGAATCTAGCAGTTTGTAGTTGATCTAGTATATCATCTAATGATTATCTTGAATATGCTGGAGCTTTTACGATGATCATCTCAACTATCTTCTTTATTTCATTGCATATTTCATCTTGTTTTATATGTTTAGCAGCCAAACTTATTGATTATTTCTCATGTTTTGTTCCAAAGTATGACATAATTTCCATATCACATTCTAAGATAATTGCAGCTACCGCCCAAACATCTCATTATACAGGGCCATTTGTCCATTTCTCTCTTATTGGGAAGTATCCTGGAGTGCCAAAAACCTTAGCTAAAGTCACTATCTCTTGTCTTATTGCTCTGTTGAAATATTTGACTACTACTTCTAAAGGGCAAAGATTTAGCATTACATTTTCTGGCTTCAAATCTCTATGAACATACCCTAGATCATGGAGCTCTTTTACACCCTTAGTCATATCTGTGAGTATCTCATTCAAATCATCAGGATATCTATTATGGTAGAGATACTCTCTTAGAGTCATTTCAAACTTCTTGAGTCTCAATGCAATAAAACCATGACCAAGTATAACTCCGTCGAGCTTAGCTAAGTTCTTGCATTATCTTTTCTAAGCCTCTCTCAGTACTATGTATTCATTTGCAAACTCATTTTAATATTGCTCGTTCTTAATGAGATACTTGAATGGATATACCTTGTAAGCGAATTCATCAACAACTAAAAGTTTGACCTTATTTGGTACGTCAATATTCAAATAGTTCTCAATACAGCTGCATATGTCAACTGCATTTAATGCAGGTATATACATTGCTCTCTCTTATAAGCATGCTATATACATACCATTTGCAGGTTGCTTCATAGACTTAAATCGCTTTTATCTCTTAAGTCTCTCCTACTGTTCTTTTTATCACTCAATATAATTATTTTTTCTTTTAGCAGGTACAAGCTTTTAAGTCTCCTCATCTTTAATCAGGAATTCGCTTAAATGATGCTTTTGCATATGCTTTTTTACTTTGGCTGAGTGAGTATAAGACTTCATGCATGTTGTGCACTAATATCTACCATCAACTTTATCATGCTTAAAGTAGATCTTAGCTCTACCAGAGTGTACCTCTTTGATATGCCTCTTCAAGCTAGACTCAGTTGAGAAGAAATTTTAGCAGTCTTCACATTAAGATGTTTTAATTTTTTCTTTTGGTTGCTGTTCCTTATCTTCTTCAACCAATATAACTTATGTCTAAACTCCCATCTCAACACTCTACTTCTTGTTTTAAACTTAAATTTTAAAGACTTCAGCTTCAAACTCTAGAGCTCTTAGCTCAACCTCCTTTTCAATATAAATTACTTCTGGTTTCTTGGAGGAGCCAAAGTTGAGCAATGATTAACCTGTTCCAAGAGAAACTGCCTTACGATTTAAGTTAGCCTTCATGTTTAAATTCAAATTTAAATTTCTATTATAAAGCTTTAATAACCTCACTAGATATAGTTACTGCGTATAGGAGTTGGCACTGCAGCAATAATGATTGATTTTGAAGTGTAAGACATCATATTTATAGTAAGTTTATAAATATAAATTTTCTATTTTCATGCTTAATATTTTAAATTTGGTACCAATTTCGAAAAAAAATCAGGTTAGTACTGGGACCAATTAGGTTTTGAACCATTTTGGAACTTTTCCATTAAAACCTCATTAGTTTAAACTAGGTACTAATTAAGTTTTGGTACTATTAAATTGGTACCAATTAAAATTAAACGAATTTAGTACCAGTACTAACTAAATTTAAACAATTTTAGTACTAATCTAATGGAACTAAATTGATAAAAATGGAGATCAATCTCTGAAGTTAGTTACAGCTTCTGCCAACTTTCTCCACGTATCCTTACCAGGTTGACCTCCTTTAAGATGCCCATATTTAATACTTAGATTTTAAGCAGTAGGATCCAGAACTATAAATATTATAATTTGAAATTCAATACGAAGAGAAGGGACAAGGATGGAATCTATAAGTACTGCAATGAAGAGGGTTTAAGCTAAGGAAATGATCTCAAGATTTAGAAGCAAGGAAGATCTCTATAGATACCTCACTCAACATGGTAAGTATGTAGCATATACTGAACCATATACTATAGTGGGATGATTCCTTCCAAAGATGGAAGGTACTAAAATTTCATATTTAAAAGCTATACTTTGTGATGAGAAGAAAGCCTTAAAAAACAATTAAATTAAGTTGACAGAAATACCTAACTACCCAGAGATTTCAGTCACTAATCTCTACGATGATGCGAAGAAAGATGAAGATTTGGTAGTTTATCTTCCTACCAAGAAACAACTCTCTAACAAACTTCCAGAAAGGAGCTTCTTCTTTGGTGTTCTTGGCACTTTAAGAGAGAGTTATCTCAGAGAGATCATTGAAGAAGCTCACAAGAAACGGTACACTATTTCTCCAGAAGATTAAAAGAAGCAAGGCATACTTTTAAGCGAAGCTTGGCTTGAAGAGCTAAAGAAGCATCCTTACCTCTCTAGTAAGCTTTGATTGATAACTTTGTAGGGAAACCTTAAACTGGTATATTTCAAATGAAAGAGCATGCTAAGGTTCACAGATAGAGAAAGTCATAGACTATTCATGAAGTGAGCAAGAGACTTTATAAAGATGTTTAAAAGCCAGATGAAATGAACATAGATTCAGAAGCAGGTACTAAGAGAAGAAATATGGGTCCAAGCAAGCAATAAGATAAAGAAAAATATGAGAAGCCAAACCCCTTTATGAGCTAATTTAATATGTGAATATATTCATTCGTTTAAATTTAAAACTTATTTATAAACATTCATTCTTCCTTCTCTCGCAAAAACTGTCGTCTTATCTATGCTCACTCTCTTGCAGCTACTCTGACTCAAGTCTACTGTATCTATAGGCAAGTCATGCATAAGGTGATACAGCAGCAGTTTCTTGTAGTGAGTCTTGATTTAACTCCAATAGAATTCGAATCAATTAAACTATGGGCTATAGGGAACGTTATATACAGGCGTTATGTTTAACTCTTCATAAGCTTTCTTTGACTCCTTAGTCTAATGAACTAAGAGGATGCCAATAAACAGGATGATCTCTTAATCGTTGTATTTATCTCTTAGCTTATGCAAGAACTCTATATACTGCTCTCGCTTAATAGAGTGAGGATGAATGACATAACTTTCTAAGCCTGAATCTTCGCTAATACCAGCTAAAATTGCTTGAGTGACAAACTTTACTTTTTAGTCATTAACCTCTATGTTATCATACTTCTTGTACCATTACTTATTAATAAAGGTGTTGAAGGTAAATACAGCTTCATCAGCGTGTATGAACATGATGGTATTAGTAATAGCTCTCTGCATTTAATCATATATTTAGTTTAAATTATTACTATAAAATGGCACTGTAAAATCAATCACTCTCTTCACTCTGTTGACAGTCTTGAAAGTAATACCATTTCTTCTATAAATATTGGCTATAGTTTAAAGAGATATACGCATGCCATGAAACTTGCGATGAAACATCACAGCTCGCTAGTCGAGTGGAAAATGTGCCCAATACTTCAAAGTCTTCGAGTCGCAGAGGTAGTCAATATGGTGCTGTGAGAACTTTTATTTTCTTGCTGGATGTTTTAAAAAGTGCCTGAGTTATAATGCTAAACAGCTAAGAAGCAGTGATTTTTAATAGTTGAGGCACTCTTGCATAGGAGCTTTGCTATAGCTGCATAATTCAGCACTGGTTTGACTTAGTCTATATTAATACTCGAACCATACCTTAGCTTAAGCAATAAATCTGAATATTTCTGATCATAAATAGACCCTAAATTTCGCTAATTTTTATTTCTCATTTTGCAAATTGGCCGAATTTCTCTACTAACCCCAATAAGACCCCAACTATACCCTACAAATCAAAGCACTTACTTATAAACCTCATTAAGGGGTTTTGGGGTTTTGTTTGTTAAGTACTAACTCATATCTCAACTTGACCGTCATTTCAGCACAATGCTTAGTTAGAATCCAAAAAGTTAAATAAATTGCTTATAATAAATGTTTTTCTATTCTCAACTATTTCCTCTAAATCATGCTTGTCACATTTCTATTGTTATATCACAATTAACGTGGCAGATGCTATCAAGATAGAAAATGTCGCGAGGTTTTTTGTCATTTTACATAAATATGATAGCAATAATTATTAATTATAATTAAAATTAGTAAATATTAAATCATGAAAGTTAAAAAATCTAAGAATTTTTCTCATTTTTTAATTAATCTTATTTTTCCTATTTTTTATGTATTTTATAAATAATAAGGTTTTACTATTATCATTCATTGCATTTAAATTACAAATTTTTTAAAAAATACTTCAATTATAAAAAGATAAAAGAATTTGAAGAATAGGGAGAAGACTTAAATTGATTAAATTGAAATAGATAGATGATTATAGTATCTGATTGTTTGTGATAATACTATAAAGGTGTCTAACTGCAAGGAATGTGAAGATAACATGGAAGGTCTCCTTTCTCTTACATTGTGGGGCCATTTGACCAGCACCATGAATTGTGGCAAAAGTGAAATTGTCGGCCTCGTGTTCAGTCTGTATCCTGATGTTTAGTCGCCAACTGGCCATGTTTTCCATGCAACGATGTGCTTAAGATTAAGCTCTCTTATCCAGATTTGAGTGCCTAAAGTGGGGAAGACGCCATTAGAGTCGCCTGATTACTTCAATATTCTGTATTTGCCTGTCTGAGTCAATTCTTGATAGATGTTGAGTGTTGCTTCTCTGCTCAATGTGTAGTTTAATGCTGGATTTGTTGAGCAAAGCTCAAATTTTGTGACTGCAGCATCGATTTATAATGAAACCCCAACTCTGGCTTTGTTGAAATAGTCAAGTAGAGGACCATTGTAAGCACCGCAATGAATGTCGTCCTTGAGTTCACTCTCGTCAACATAGGGAATCTAGGATTTTTTCGAAAGCAGTATTGCAAACGAAGTAAGGGGCGAAAGCTCGACTGGGTGGGTGGCCAAGAGCACCACGTGATTCTCCATGTTTTGATTTACGGAAATGGAGTCTCCGACTCAGACATCTACTCCAGGGGCCGAGATATCTAAGCATCTTTATTTTGCATACCATCCTATGGCATTGAGCGAGCGCCTTGGGGCACATTTCCTAGGTAATGGTAACGATGAGGATGGTGATACAGTGACTATTACTTGTGAATCTCTCTAGCCCTCTGGACTTTTCCTCTCTGCTAATCGTGCTTTCCTCTCTCTTGCTGTGTTGGACGCTATTCAAAACCCCAAAACCCCTTAGTGAGGTTTATAAGTGCTTTGATTTGTAGGGTATAGTTGGGGTCTTATTGGGGTTAGTAGAGAAATTAGGCCAATTTACAAAATGAGAAATAGAATTAGCGAAATTTAGGGTCGATTTATGATGAGTAATATTTAGATTTACTGCTTAAGCTTAGGTATGGTACGTGTATTTATATAGACTAAGTCAAACCTGTACTAAATTATGCAGCTATAGCAAAGTTATTACGCAAGAGTGCCTCAACTGTTAGGTATCACTGCTTGCTAGCTGTTTAGCATTTTAATTCTGGTTGTTGAACGTATCCTGCAAGAAAATAAAAGTTCTCTCAGGCTCATATTGACTTCCTCTGCGACTCGAAGACTTTGAAGTATTGGGCACACTTTCCATTAGACTAGCGAGCTGTGATGTTTCATCGCAGGTTTCCCGACATGCGTATCTCTCCTTAGACTATAGCCAATATTTATAGAAGAAATGGTATTACTTTAAAGACTGTCAACAGGGTGAAGAGAGTAATTGATTTTACAGTGCCATTTTATAGTAATAATTTAAACTATATATATGATTAAATGCAGAGAGCTATTACTAATAACATCAAGTTCATACACGCTGATGAAGCTGTATTCACCTTCAACACCTTTATTAATAAATAAGTCTTGGTATAAGAAGTATGATAATATAGAAGTCTATGATTAAAAAGTGAAGATAGTCACTCATGCAATTTTAGCTGGTATAAGTGAAGATTCAGGCCTAGAGAGTTATGTTATTCACCCTCGCTCTATTAAGCGAGAGTAGTATATAGAGTTCCTACATAAGCTCAGAGAGAAGTATAGTAACAAGAGATCATCTTGTTTGTTGATAACCTCTCCGTTCATAAGACTAAGGAGTCTAAGAAAGCTTATGAAGAGCTAAACATAACTCCTGTATACAACGTTCCTTATAGCCCATAATTTAATGGAATTGTTCTACTGGAGTTAAATCAAGACTCACTACAAGAAGCTGCTGCTATATCATCTTATGCATGACTTGCCCATCGATACAGTAGACTTAATTCAAAGCAGCTGTAAGAGAGCGAGCGTAGATAAGACAACAGTTTGTGCGAGAGAGGGAAGAATGAATGTTTATAAATAAGTTTTAGATTTAAATGAAACAATAAGTTCACTTATTAAACTAACCCATAAATGGGTTTGGCTTCTCTTTCTTCTCCTCTTCTTATGGCTTGCTTGGGCCTATTTCTTCTCTTAGTGCCAGCTCCTGCATTTATGTTAATTTCATCTGGTTTTTAGACATCTTTATAAAGCCTCTTGCTCAC
>ARYC01007368.1:0-31038 GCA_000711775.1 Oxytricha trifallax
CAAGAAAAGTAGAGACCAGAGACGTTTATACTCAGTGGGAGCCTACTTATGACGACTTTGACCAGTCTAGCTATGATATTTAAATATAAGTTAAGTAGGAGGTTATCAAAGAAGCTATGTAAATTGAGGATGAGGTTAAACAACCAGCTACAGAGCATTAATAAATACCAGCCAAAGTTGACTATTAATGCAAAGAATGCA
Source organism: Oxytricha trifallax (assembly GCA_000711775.1). Taxonomy (NCBI): domain Eukaryota; phylum Ciliophora; class Spirotrichea; order Sporadotrichida; family Oxytrichidae; genus Oxytricha; species Oxytricha trifallax. The sequence continues at coordinate 202 of ARYC01007368.1, forward strand.
ATAAAGTTTTCCCTTACAAGTCAACTTATAAGAGACACTTGAGAGATATACACAACGATATGCCAAGGTTATATCTCAAGCATTAAAAGAAAGATGGGAAGTATGTTTGTGAGTTCTGTGAGAAGCTATATTCTCATACTAGAGACCTCAAAGTGCACTTAAAGAAAAAGCACAATTAAAGTTTTGTCTTTATTCATGATTCTACAGGGAATAGATTCCTCTAAAAGAGAAGATCAAGAAACCCAGTGGAGTCTCTTAGAGTTGAAGTCTAGAAGTAAGTTAAAATGAAGAAAGCAGTCAAGAACTTTCCAGTCTCTGAGATCAACAAAATTATGGTTAAAATAGAGGCAATGAAGATTCCCATATTAAAAATTATTGACTTAGATTCTTGCCTAGAAAGCTACCTCACTCTTGAAGATAAAATAGAGAAGAGAGTCATTACTGATGATTAATATGCTTACAAGACATATCCTTTCAATTACTTCCTTGCTGATGACAAGTTACAAATGGAATTTGCTAATGAATATTATGCTCTTTAAAAGGCAAAGTTGAATGAGTGTAGGCATATCATCTAGCTTGATGCTATTTTACTTGGTAAAGAATCATGTAGCCTTCAGGCTTCCTTTACTTGAGATGACTTACAGAGAAATCTTATCTGACAATAGATGTCAGAGATAAATTGGCTAGATAGTATAGCAGATAGTTGAAGGAATTGAGGAGCTTCACAAGCTAGGTTATGTTCATAGAGACTTAAAGCCAGAGAATATCATGATGAACTTTCAGCCTCTTAGAGTTTATATTATTGACTTCAACAGAGCTCAAAGAGTGCAAGCCTCTGCATAAGGAAATGTATATGGACTCCTGGATATTTCCCAGAGAGAGAGGATTGGAGAGATGGAGACACTTAATGGGATATCTGAGCTCTAGCTGTAATAATAATAGAGAGCGACATGCCAAGAAACGATTACTTTAGCTGCAGGGGTGAGAGAGATTCTAAGGCAAAGAATCAAACAATCTATAAAAATCATGACTTTTGTAAAACTTATATTCAATTATGTTTAGGTTCATACTTTGTTTAATATTAAGTAAAATGATATAGAGTAATATATGATTAATATAATAATTTTTAATATAATTAGCTTTATTTTTCAACCGTCGGCAGTTTTTGAAAAGTGCCGACGGTTGCTGCGTTTTTTATAATTATTTAGTTTATTTGATATAATGATACATTAAATGTAATTGCTTTTTAATCAGAATTATGAAGATTAATGATTCATTTATCCTAATAAATTTCTTTAATCCTTTAGGATCTATAACAATCTTTACAGATTATGTATATAAATATGAATTCTATATTAAAGAATAATATTCCAGGCAATTATTATTAATAGTTAAATTTATATAATTTTAACTATTCTTTCAAGATTAATATAATTCCTTAAGGATTAGTAAAAACTATAAGGGACTTTGAATCCTGAACTTAGTTAACTATAATTGTGATTTGGAAATAGTTTAATTATTAAGTCATAAAATCTTTTGCAAAATTTAAATTTTAGCAGCAACCGTCGCCACTTTTATAAAACTGCCGACGGTTGAGAAAATGATCAAATAAAGTAAGTTAAATAAGCAATGTGCTTAAGAGAATGAAGAGTGTATTATTAGAGTTTTAAATTATATCATCATTAATTAAAAATTATAATAATTTTTATAATCGTCTTGGTCTTTATATAATATTCTCGATAACAATAATAATAAATGGAGGTCTAAGAGAACTTGCTTACTCAACTATTATCAAGCCAAGCTAAGAGAATTAACAAACAATAGAAACAATCAAACATCAACTAATAGAGTAAAATAATTGAATTTGGAGAGATTATTTAAGATAAAATAAATTCATATTAATATAAAATCAATTATTAAATGCAAGGGGTTTCAAGTAAAAAGCGAAAGAGAGATCTGTTATCCTCGGATGCGCTAGACTTCCCTCCTAAAAATCCGAAGAGGAGACGCCACAATTCTCACCTAGAGCAGTTTCTGCAGGCACGAAGATCAGCGTAAGCCTTAAGGCGGTTACCCCAGCAGAAATCGATATGCAAGTTTGTTCGTAGGCGAGACACAACCGAGGATCTGCAAAGAGTCATAATCTTATTGCGCTTCGGATCGCTGGAAAATGACGAATGCGTCAAGCTCAGCTATCAAACAATTGCATTGCGTCTAGGAGTGCGCGTATCGACAATATCGATGATCGTACGACGCTGGAGGTTGAACGGCTTCCGAGTTATGCGGAGGAGGTCCATCTCGTGCCAAAACCGCAAGAAGATTCTAACTCAAGAGCAGGTCGACCACATTTGCTCGCTGAAATCACTGCAGAGGTTGGCTGGGCAATCGTTGGTCGCAAGAGCGGAGAGCTTCAGACTGAAATATCGCATTGATTCATTTACTGCGACTATTCTAGCGAGATATTAAAAGTAGAATAGCATTTCGTACTCCAAGCCCAGCTACTCGTACTGCGCTGCCGCAAAGCGGAAAGAAGGCTTCGATGAGACATAGAGAGAGAAAGCCAAGGAGCTTGCAGAAATGCTTAAGGAAGACCAGTAGGTCCTGTATATTGACGAGACAACCATCCACCGCTGGCAGACTACGTCGAGGGTATGGTGCAAGCGGGGGTTCGAGCTCCAGATACCAGTTCCGTGGCCATTCGTTCTCGATAGTGGCTGCCATTAGTGATCGACAGGGTTTGGTACACTATGAAGTCTTATGTGAGAGCCTTAAAGGTCCAAGCTTCAAGAGCTTCCTCGAGACCCGGAAGGCGAAGGGGTTTGCGTGATGGATAATTTGCCAGTTCACCACAGTAAGACAGCTGCGGAAATCTTTGATCAGCGCTTCCGCGCATTCTTCTTGCCTCCCTATAGCTGCACCATGAATTCTAATGAACGGCTCTGGGTCTTGCTAAAACATAGATGGAGGGTTAAAGTCATTCACTTTGGCGTCCCTAAACCAAATGACAACCAGGTGGTTAGCAGCATTCGCGAAATACTTGATGGCTTCGAGAAATCTGTTGTTTGCAGCATAAGCAAATCAAACGCTTAAGCGCTTTTAAACGCCTTCTTGCATGGGGAGATGATTTGATCAAAATTGCATCTTCGAGGGGGTTGTATAATGATGGGGATGATTAGACTTTTTTGCGCTTTACTAGTCTATATTAAACGAGAGATTAAGGAAGCAAATAGAATATACGCAGGGGGCTCTTTTCTTCTCCTGAGCGGCCGAGGAGAGTCAGAGTAAGATTCAGCTTCTCTTGCTGAGCGGATAGCCTGTGAACTTTCGCTTCAATCTTTCCTTCACGCGCCAATGCTAGACACGATTTGCGATGCTTCCTCTTTGAGACTGGGAGGCTCTTTAAGAAGCCGCCTGGAAGCTGGACTGATTTGAGTGCCTTGAGCGTATTTGGCTTAGGAGGAGGGAGATAACCCTTGTCGAATATCTCATCACGTGGGGAGAATGTGGATAGTAAGCTTACCAGCCAGGCCTTATCAGGCTGATATTACAAGCTGACCCCTGACTCTTTGTGCATTTTTTCTGTAGCGTCCAGCACTTTCTCTAGGAGAATCTTCTTAGCTGGGGGTCTCGGGCAAGGCAGGAGACGGATGTCTTTATATAATGGGCACCAGAGCTCGCCCCTAATCACGCGAAGCAGGTAATCTTCAGTCACGATTGTCGACTTGGGGTTAGGAAGGAAGTATCCATTTCTGGCAGTTGACTCATACAACTCTTACTTAGAATTGATGAATCGCTAGAGCTGGTCAAGTGAGACTTTACTCGATTCGATACTCATCGCTCGTAATTTAATAGTGAATTCCACTTTAACTTGATTGCAATTTATCTCAGGATCTAGCCAACAAGTAGAGACCAAATTAGGCTCAATCGAAAGCTCTTCATTTGCTCTTACTACTGTTAAAGAATACGGTGGGTTATAACCGCTCAAGACAAAGATAAGACTAAAAAGATTTTATGGGAATTAATGTTTGATAGACGCTCAAGCGGATTCTTAATCCTTAGGCACGATCGAGCTTAAAGTGGCTCTGTGCTTTTTCCTTAGGGTCATATGCTTCGCCTTGGACTTCTTATTGCGCTTGGTATCTACAGTCCTAGGCGCTTAGGGCATCTTCTCCCCTGTCATTATACTGCGCAGAATAGCTATTTACTTCACCCTATCATCAGGCCTGTAGGTGTCAGGCTGTAGGATCCACAGCTGAATTGCGTATACGCTCCTAACGAATTGATTGATATCCCATCTAGAAGCACATTACTCAACACCAGAGTAGAGAACCGCTGAGCGAGCACTATCGAAGAGGGCGACTCCGTTCGAATATTTCTTCACGGTTACGGCATGGCTGAAGGTCACCCCAACTGGTTGATCCCTGTAGATCATGATAAATGTGGCATTGGCTGAGTTTCCGATTATCTCGAGCAAATTGGCACAGTATGGGTCTTTCTGCTGGTATTGCCACTCGAAAAGCAGTTCGGGGGAATATAAGTGATCGTCGTCCGCGATAACATCTTTGAGCTGTTTGAGAGACAATCCGTTGCATTCCTTGAAAGTGAAAGCTTGTTATTTCGATAAGTGCATTCTTCTACGCATTAACCGAATGATTTGATCTCTTGATGTAAAACATCGATAGCCTACAGCGTAGTTTATCGCATGTACTACGCAGTCCATGTACTCCTGAGGCCGAGCTCCCTCAAACCACTTGCTGTTGAAATTCACATTCGAGGGGTTGAACAGTTCGTGCTAGTACCTTTTAGAGTAGTACCAACCTTTACCAATGTTGGTCTATTAGTCAACTAGGGGGAGACTTGATGATGGAGTACCTATGGGAATTAGGGCTCCTGCGCAGTTGCGCTTGGCCTTCACGATTGCGGGTTAGCTGATCTTGATATCGTGCATTTTCATGTAATCGTGTATTGGCGCTAACTGGCCATTAGAACAATGCTTTGCGAGATAATAGTAGTCTGCGAGAACGATGCGGTCTGAGCCGTCATACTATATCTTGAACTCGATGGTTTATTTGTTAACCTCATCGAACAGCTGCTTGTGTCCCAGCACTGAGAACTTCTACTTGAGCGAGATCGTGCATGAGCGAGTCACGCCTTTGGTTTTTGCAGGCAAGCCCCTCACGCGGGATCTACTACGGTATGTTTTATCGCCTGAGTCATCATCGTCTTTCCTCTTAGTGCTCTAGCCGCCTCTTCGATTAATCCTTTCCTTGGGTACTATCCGCTGATTTGATTACGGTCGTGATCGCTTGCGTGGATTTGAATATTGGCTTGACCCTGAGCTACTGCTCGAACTCTCGCTGGAGCTAGAGGATGAACTTGAGCGTGATTGCTAACCTTTTAAGGATTCTTGCAGATCCCTATTTCCCACAGAATCTTCGGCCTTATCGTTATGGCTTGGGGATTTGAGTGGTGCTGCTGAAGACGAGGAGCTTGAACTAGAGTCGCTTCCGCTACCTAATTGCAACTTTGAATCACTGCTGGCCTTAAGTTGGGGTGTCTACGATGGGAGCTTCGATGGTCCTTCATCGTTGTTACTGAGGGGCGATGCGTTCGGGTTGGCTACTAGCTGAGAATTTCTTTTACTCATTGTTAGGGAATTTAATGGATTGCCGGAGTGAGCTATAATAACTCTCGCTCAACCCCATGGCTTAAATATTCGCATCCTTGGTGAAGCTATCTATCGTTCCGTTTAAGGACACACTGCAATTACCCCCGAACAATCTAGCGATAAGCAAATAGCCCCAGCAGAACCGGTTAGCGACATCACCAAAGTGTGATAGGGTTGAGGGAGCTAAGTCATTAATAAGATATACTTGAGAATTTCTCAAGATGGGACCCCACCCTAGTTTTGGCATCACCCTGACATATCCAAACTTGGCCCCTCCTATATATGGTATTTCGCACTTATGTAAGAGTTGCGAGAGGTAATACAACAAAATAACTCCATTCTCCCCAAGTCCAGATTCCCACCATAAACTCGGATTAAGCTGCCGCAAAAAAAATTTGGCAGAGTGACTGCAGGAAACGGGTTGAGTGAATCACAGGAAGGTTAGTTCCTAAGCTGGTATCTATTTAGCGTGGCCATCCGCTTCCGATCAACTCGTCCACCGATGCGGTCACAAGCATATTCACCCACTCAGCATCAACAACAAGGGCACCACCACTCCACACCTTCAGCAGGGCACTGATTAGCAACCCAGACAGCGAACACTATGATTGATTGAAGGCTCTACTCCAAGAGCTCCAATATAATTTGCCACGATGCAGACACGAAGGAATCTTGAAACCCTCTCTAAGATCCCCATATTCAATAATTAATTTTTTATTTTGATATTAATTAATCTCTTATTCCAAATTCAATTATTTTACTCTATAAGAAAGATAAAATTCAGAGAACTGCCACATGACTCTAAGCTTATGTTTGTGTGAAATATTTTAAAAACTCGATTGTTATACTCACTAAAAATACTAATATTTAAACATTAAACCCCTACATAAACCCTATTAAAACCCTAATAAAGTATGCACTAATAGTCTACTTTATCAATCAAAAACTCAATCAAACTACTGAAAGGGTTTTGAGGTATTGAATATACTCTAAATTCCATTCATTAAATAAATATATAATTATTACTAAAATATATTAATGTTAATGAATTTATCATTCTAATTAAAATAATCAAAGTAAAGATATTGAATAAAAATAGAAACTTAATAATCGTGATTATGTGCGAGTGTCGCATGCATAAAATAAAACTTCAATTTATAATCCTTCAAAAAGCAAGCTTGGAAGAGCATTTAAAGAAAAGCAAACATAGAAAAAGCAAGCATAGAAAAAGCAAGCATAGAAAAAGCAAGACAAGAAAAAGCAAGCATAGAGAAAGCAAGCATAGAAAAAGCAAGCATAGAATATCAAGCATAGATAAAGCAAGCATAGAAAAAGCAAGAGAATTGCAAGCAAAGAAAAAGCAAGCATAGAAAAAGAGCAAGCATAGAAAAAGCAAGCATAGAAAAAGCAAGCATAGAAAAAGCAAGCATAGAAAAAGCAAGCATAGAAAAAGCAAGACAAGAAATAGCAAGCATAGAATAGCAAGCATAGAAAAAGCAAGCAAATAAAAAGCAAGCAATGAAAAAGCAAGCATAGAAAAAGCAAGCATAGAAAAAGCAAGCATAGAATAGCAAGCAAAGAAAAAGCAAGCATAGAAAAAGAGCAAGCATAGAAAAAGAGCAAACATAGAAAAAGAGCAAGCATAGAAAAAGAGCAAGCATAGAAAAAGAGCAAGCATAGAAAAAGAGCAAGCATAGAAAAAGAGCAAGCATAGAAAAAGCAAGCAACGAAAAAGCAAGCATAGAAAAAGCAAGCAAATAAAAAGCAAGCAAAGAAAAAGCAAACATAGAAAAAGCAAGCAAAGAAAAAGCAAGCATAGAAAAAGCAAGCATAGAAAAACAAGCATAGAATAAATATTTTTTTTTCTCGCCTTATATGTGTAATACCCCCCCCTTACACTCAAACTCCTTATAAAAAATATTTTTTTTTCTCGCCATATATGTGTTATACCCCCCCCTTACACTCAAACTCCTTGTAAAAAATATTTTTTTTTCTCGCCGTATATATGTAATACCCCCCCCCCTTACACTCAAACTCCTTGTAAAAATATTTTTTTTTCTCGCCGTATATGTGTAATACCCCCCCTTACACACAAACTACAGTAAAAAATATTTTTTTTTCTCGCCGTATATGTGTAATAACCCCCCCTTACACACAAACTCCAAGTAAAAAATATTTTTTTTTCTCGCCATAAATGTGTAATACCCCCCCTTACACTCAAACTCCTGGAAAAAAATATTTTTTTTCCCCCACGTATATGTGTAATACCCCCCCCTTACACTCAAACTACTGGAAAAAAATATTTTTTTTTCTCGCCGTATATGTGTAATACCCCCCCTTACACTCAAACTACTGGAAAAAAATATTTTTTTTTCTCGCCGTATATGTGTAATACCCCCCCCTTACACTCAAACTCCTGAAAAAAAATATTTTTTTTTCTCGCCGTATATGTGTAATACCCCCGCCTTACACTCAAACTCCTGGAAAAAAATATTTTTTTTTCTCGCCGTATATGTGTAATACCCCCCCCTTACACTCAAACTCCTGGAGAAAAATATTTTTTTTTCTCGCCGAATATGTGTAATACCCCCCCCTTACACTCAAACTCCTGGTGAAAAAATAATTTTTTTTCTCGCCGTATATGTGTAATACCCCCCCCTTACACTCAAACTCCTGAAGAAAAATATTTTTTTTTCTCGCCGTATATGTGTAATACCCCCCCCTTACACTCAAACTCCAGGAAAAAAATATTTTTTTTTCTCGCCGTATATGTGTAATCCCCCCCCCTTACACACAAACTCCAAGTAAAAAATATTTTTTTTTCTCGCCGTATATGTGTAATACCCCCCCCTTACACTCAAACTCCTGGAAAAAAATATTTTTTTTTCTCGCCGTATATGTGTAATACCCCCGCCTTACACTCAAACTCCTGGAAAAAAATATTTTTTTTTCTCGCCGTATATGTGTAATACCCCCCCCTTACACTCAAACTCCTGGAGAAAAATATTTTTTTTTCTCGCCGTATATGTGTAATACCCCCCCCTTACACTCAAACTCCTGGAAAAAAATATTTTTTTTTCTCGCCGTATATGTGTAATACCCCCTCTTACACTCAAACTCCTGGAAAAAAATATTTTTTTTTCTCGCCGTATATGTGTAATACCCCCGCCCTTACACTCAAACTCCTGGAAAAAAATATTTTTTTTTCTCGCCGTATATGTGTAATACCCCCCCCTTACACTCAAACTCCTGGAGAAAAATATTTTTTTTTCTCGCCGTATATGTGTAATACCCCCCCCTTACACTCAAACTCCTGGAAAAAAATATTTTTTTTTCTCGCCGTATATGTGTAATACCCCCCCCTTACACTCAAACTCCTGGAAAAAAATATTTTTTTTTCTCGCCGTATATGTGTAATACCCCCCCCTTACACTCAAACTCCTAGTAAAAAATATTTTTTTTTCTCGCCGTATATGTGTAATACCCCCCCCTTACACTCAAACTCCATGTAAAAAATATTTTTTTTTCTCGCCGTATTTGCGGCGAGAAGAAGAAATATTTTTTTCATGGAGTTTGATTGTAAGGGGGGGGATATTACATCATTACACTAAAAGATTTTATTTCGGACATAATTTAATACTCACAAAAATATTTTTTGAGATTTATTTTTTTTCTAAAATCCTTTTTATGTTTATTTTATATTATCCTATCCCATAAATAGATCATTTTATTTTTTATCTTTTAATATACCCTTATTTTTTAATTTCTATTTATTTTTTACTTTTTTCTGTAATTCATTTTATAATTTCTTATTGATTAATTTATTTTTTATTTTTCTTAAGAAATCTTTGTTTAGATAGATTAGATATATATAGATAGATTATAATTTTAGATAATATAAAATATATATTAATTTACTATTGAAATTTAAAGAAAAAGTGTAATTTATTACTCCTTTATCGCTTCAGTCTTTTTTTTCCTGATCCTCATCCTTCTTATTATTAATTATGGTTTACTTAATTACATTTTGAAAGTTCATATTGGCTGTATGTTTTTGAAGCCTATGTTCTCTTCATTGATATGCTGTTTTTTAACGTAAGTTTTTCTGAATAACTTTTTCACTTTATTGAATTATCAATGTTGATCCAGTCCTCTGATTTATTCATCTAGCCACACTATATTGCTAAGATTCTATCTGTGTCGATTTTTCTTTGTCAATTAGTCTGTGTTTCCTCACTATCTTGCCAAGTCTTTGAAGGTCCCCAGCCTACTTTATTAAGTTGAATTCATTTTTATATGGTTTGAGTTTACAAATGTCTTGTGAACGTTTCAATAAGGGCTCATTCCGTAGTTTACTATAGTCCTCTCTTGGCTTACAGCCATCTTCGTATTCATATAGCTTTTATTAGTTTTCCTGAATTTGGGTCTTCGCTATCTTTGATATTATGAATCTGTCTAGGTTTCCTTTGGCATTTTTCATGATCTTCAGAACAAGTTGTTCAATATTATCTTTTGTTCCGCTTTCTTTCATCTGTATAACATTTTGCAGTATTTTTTTGTTGATATCTTTGGGGGTTTTTAAAGCAATTCGTTTTAGTTAGGTCTCTATTTTGTCTATTTCTTCCAGCTTTACATATCTCTTTGCTACAAATGGTGTGTATTTGTAGATGACTAACAATCTAATTTATGCTACCATTATGGTATCGAAAAATCGATGGATTGTTTGATTTTGTGAGACTTTAGTACATCTACGTTGCTCTTTTTATTTCCTCCCAAGTTTTCTTTGATAAGGTTTTTGTATCTTGACAGACATTCATGCACAAGTATTTAATTTCTTGTACATTTTTTATTCCCTATATTTCTTCATTCCTTTTTCTTTCTTCCTTTTTATTTCCCTCCTTTTTCATTCCTTCCGTTTTCTTCCTTCCTTTTTCTAAACTTTCCTTTTCTAGCCTTGCTTTTTCTTAGCTTCCCTTTTCTAGCACCCTTCATTGAAGAGTGTCGCTTATTCCACGGGTCTTGGATTGTATTGCTTGCTTGTTTTTACGGTATTTAAAAAAAAGTAATAGCATGTAATAAATGATTATGGTATTTGGAGGTAACTATATTCATTATTCTTTGTCTTTAGTTGTTTCTTAAAATGTCTGATTATACTTCCACATACTTATGCCTTTATATAAAACCCCATTCGTCAATTAAGAATGAAGATTGGGGATTAAGAATAATGAAATTAAGAATTAATTTTAATTGGCTGAAATTAAATATAATTAGGCTAAAAACAAATTTACGCACCCTGATTGGTTTATTTTATAGAGACAATTAATCGAGCCAATGCCTTTAATAATTAGCCAAAACTTTAATAATTTACGCCAATAATAATTAATTCTTAATTTCATTATTCTTAATCCCCAATCTTCATTCTTAATTGACTAACGGGGTTTTATATATAAAATCGTCTCTTTTTCTTTGGCGTAAATAAGTAAAGCATTAAAAGCTACAGTATTTATTTGTGCGACTATCTTTTTAATTACAACAATCATCCCATGAACAATTGATGTATCTTTTGAGTTTATTGACTTAGTTTATTTATTGTTTTAATCTTGTGCATTGTAAACATTGTCTTGCTGTTTTTCTCATTGTATTCTCACATTCGCATTCTTTATATTTATTACATTATCCACATTAATTTTTGGGTGTTAATTTTATTTTCCCACAATGACAAATATCCATGTGAGACTATATATAAGGTTATTGTTTATAGTTCATCTGTTTAAATTGAATAAAAATAGAAACTTAATAATCGTGATTATGTGGGAGTGTCGCATGCATAAAATAAAACAACCATCGTAAAAGCAAGCAGAAAAGCAAGCATAGAAAAAGCAATCAAAGAAAAGCAAGCATAGAAAAAGCAAGCATATAAAAAGAAAGCATAGAAAAAGCAAGAAAAAAAAAGCAAGCAAATAAAAAGCAAGCATAGAAAAAGCAAGCAAAGAAAAAGCAAGCAAAGAAAAAGCAAGCATAGAAAAAGCAAGCAAAGAAAAAGCAAGCAAAGAAAAAGCAAGCAAAGAAAAAGCAAGCAGAAAAAAGAAAGCATAGAAAAAGCAAGCATAGAAAAAGCAAACATAGAAAAGCAAGCAAAAAAAAGCAAGCAAAGAAAAGCAAACAAAGAAAAAGAAAGCAAAGAAAAAGCAAGCAAAGAAAAAGCAAGCAAAGAAAAAGCAAGCAAAAAAAAAGAAAGCAAAGAAAAAGCAAACATAGAAAAGCAAGCAAATAAAAAGCAAGCAAAGAAAAAAACAAACATAGAAAAAGCAAGCAAAGAAAAGCAAGCATAGAAAAAGCAAGCAAATAAAAAGCAAGCAAAGAAAAAGCAAGCAAATAAAAAGCAAGCAAAGAAAAGCAAGCATAGAGAAAGCAAGCAAATAAAAAGCAAGCAAAGAAAAAGCAAACATACAAAAGCAAGCATAGAAAATGCAAGCAAAGAAAAGCAAGCATAGAAAAAGCAAGCAAATAAAAAGCAAGCAAAGAAAAAGCAAACATAGAAAAAGCAAGCAAAGAAATGCAAGCATAGAAAAAGCAAGTATAGAAAATCAAGCATTAAAAAGCAAGCTTGGAAAAGTAAGCAAAGAAAAAGAAGCAAATAAAAAGCAAGCAAAGAAAAAGCAAACATACAAAAGCAAGCATAGAAAATGCAAGCATAGAAAAAGCAAGCATAGAAAAGCAAGCATAGAAAGAGAAAGCTTAGAAAAAACAAGCATAGAAAAAACAAGCATAATAAAACAAGCAAAAAAAGGCAAGCATAGAAAAGCAAGCAAAAAAAAGCAAGCAACATTTCTTCAAATTAGTCACTCCGTGAACTACATTTCTAGTATTTGAAGTGCTCATTCCGACCATGTTTGACTTTCCCTGGAATTGGACCAGGATCCCTAAATATTGGGATTTTTGAGATTTTCAACATAAAAATTAATTTTTTTTCGATGTTTCCATTTTTTTCCAATTATCTGAGGATTTTTCCATCTCACAAAATAACAATCCAACCACTCTTTCTTTTGCTTGAAGCCACGTTATCTCTAAATGTACTCATTAGGTGAAGTCCTTAGGTATCTAGTTTTAAAGATTAGCTAAAAAAAACTATGATCTTTATCTTTCTACACTATGATCAGTTGCCTATGAACCTATATGTATTTTAGAAGATCTTCCAAGATTTGGCATTTTTTATTTCACAAATTTTTAAATCTTTTTTTTTCAAGAATTTTTAAATTCTTTAATTCTGCTCAAATATGCCCATGTTCACCGTATTCATCATTTTTTTAAATTATAATATTTATGTCAAATTTTGAGTTTTTATTCCATTTTTTATAGTTACAATTTACATAATTATAATTAAATACTTCATGAACTGATCTAATTGTAACATTTTAAATCATTTTATAGCTTTGACAAGATATCTTCATAAAAAGTAGATTGATAAGATAATAGCCAAAAGGCCGGAATTTATAAAATTGAAATTCAAATTTAATAGAGATCCCTACTATATATTAAGTTTTATTAATTTTTTTATTTATATATATTTAATAGTTCTATTTTAGTTAGATAGAATATTAGAGCCATATTTATACCGAGTCTAACATAACACTTTGGATTTGACTTAGGTGTCCCAACAACAGTTAACCGATCAATTAAAAATCTTAAAGCCAAGAATGGAGTATCATGTAGCTATTAGATCACAGTTTGATTTAGTCACCAATATTCATCTAGTAGTATTGTTAGTTAATGGCTTTGATTATATTAAAACTGTTCTTTTTAAATCAACACAAAGTAGCCAATAATCCCATCCTTGTTAGTGATTCTATCGTGTCCCTTGTTGAAGAATGACTTGAAGCTTCGATGTCGATTCATACCAGTTCGGGTGGTTGAGTCACGACTTGTTTTTGGGGTCCATGTCCCTTGCCTCTATATTACATCAGCTTCTGCACTTGTTGTTGCACCATGCTTAACGCTCACAAAATAAATAAGACTGAATAAGGAGATATTTTAAAAACATAAAGATGTTAAATTCTACTATAGATAATTAAGAGAAATCTAGGAAACTCTGTAAATAGTATAAGAAAATTAATAGCAGATCTAGCTTAACAACCAAATGTAATTAAAAGAGTAGACCTAAAATTATTTAATTGAATTTTTTTAAATAATAAATGAAAAAGACCCAAAAACAAAGAGTCTGAGTATAGCAAGCTCGAAGACAGACGTAAGTGTTTATAGAGAACAAATGTTGATAAAGAATTTGATAAACTTATCTGAAGAGACTTGTCATGGACAAGAAAAGAACAATCACGGCAAAAAGGGATTGACTTCACAAACAATAAGATTGCTAACTATTGTTTGCTGCTCAAGCACAAGTTCCAAGATTGAGAATGCACTGATAAAAAGATTGAAAGACAGAGAAGGAACTAAAAGTTGAGGGACCAGAGAACAAGAGCGATAGATAGAGGAGTAAAAACAACATTGGGAAGTAAAAAACTATGGCTGGAAGTACTCAAATCTCATTCTGGGAAATCACATTTAGGAAGATACGATGGAAGAATACTTGATCTTGATAGAAAGGTACAGTTTAAAGAATATAAGCTCACTCAGCTGATCCTCCCTTGAATCGTCTTGAATGACAAAAGTTTAAGTACTACTGGATAAAAGCATCTTTAGCAAAACTGAAAATAAAAGAATGTAATTTCTAGAGACATAAAAAACTTACTGAATAAATTATTATGTATTCTGCTACTAAGGCTTGATAAAAAAATGCCAAATTCGATAGTATTGAAGTTAGCAAAGCTTTCACAGACTTTAGAGATATTAGACACAAGAAGGCAAGTAGGTAATCTAGCAATATTCTAGAAATACCATTTCTACCATAACATCTTACTAAAAGAATCAATGATAATAGAATTCCCAACTATCAAAATAACAATAAATTAGAGATGTACCAAGGATTAGACCCAGAGGATTGTAAAGTGACAATGCTAATTGGAAACCACATAGCATTGGAGATTCCTAGATAACCAGTCTTACAGATATTCGTAACTCAATTTGCAAATACTACTCAATATTTAATCTAGAGAAGGGATACATCAAGATGGAAATAGGAAGATACGGAAGAGCTATTGATAAAGAAAGAGGTATAAAGAATCACTAAAAGAAAAAATGGCTTAATTGTAATGGTAAGATTAATAGTTGGCATCAAGATGATAAATCAAATTATTCACATTGACATGTAGGACAACTTCGTTTTGAAAACGGTGCTCAATTTGAACTAGATATAGAGAACATTATCAAAGAAGGCTCGCTCAGTTTAACAGAGGAGTAGTTTACAAATGCTAAATGGTATTTATCCAACAAACCAACAAATATTTTAAAAAGTTATCAAGACAAGAAAGGGAAGAAATGAGAAGACCAAGAGAGAGCACGAGATGATTGAAGAGAAGACCAACATCCTTCATGATCAAGAGAGCATCTAGACTGATGAAATGAAAACGATTACTCAAAGTAAGGAGATGGGCCCAGAAGATAAGAAGAGAGTTAATAGAGTAGACAAAAGTGACTAGAAGAGGAGCAGTAGTGAGAGAAATGAATTATAGCATATCAAAAATTTGTTCTTTTCTCAGTATAATATTATTTTATATTACTAACCTAAGAGATTTTCTAACTAACTATATAATATTTAATGATACACATTATAATATTAGCAATTTTAATTAAATGTACTTATATTTACTGTAGTTTTATAAATTCTTATTATTAATAATGTGATTAAATAATTAATTAATGTGCTAAAATATAAAAATATATATAAATATAAATTAATATTTATATCTAGATGAAAAACCTTCATCATTTGATGTCATCTCTTATTCATCATCTAGTCTTTCTTGTCATCTTTCCTTGGTTGTTTAGCGAGGCTTATTGCTTCTACTATTACCACCATACTCAGGAAGATCCCTGTAAATATAAATACTTATAAACATTTACTCAAGTTAATAAACATCAACTCCATCTGCAACATTATCATTATATTGCCTTTAATTACTTAATATTATCTTATTTCTTATAATAATATTATCTCATAAATTCAATTAAATTTTACTTTTTATTGTATCTTAAACTCTTCTCAAATGATATGCAGGCGCTATTGCTTTGTTTAACGCTTTAAACTCAATAAATAGCCTCTCTTGACTTTTCTGCTTTCCTTTTTCTCTGTTTATAAGTTACACCTTCCAGTCAGCATTATCTAGTCCTGAGCTGAAACCTTTTACTTGAACATCTTGCAGTTGGATGCTACTAGTGAGAGTTTTTAAAGGTATGGCTACTACAGATTCGTACTCAATTAGATACAAAGAATATGCTGAATACAGTAGTTAACGTAGATTTATGAACATAAAAATTCAAATAATTCAATAAAATCTTGTTATTTATTTTATTTGTTTATTTATTTAACGCATCGTAAATGTTATAATGTATCTGTTTACTCGTGAATAAGTAACTACCTTGTGATACTCATGCAAAGGTAATCCATCATCTAAATTGCATTAATGCCCTTTCAAGTGAATATTCCTATTTGCTACATCTTGAGTAAGCTGTACATCACAGACAGTCTTATTGTAAAATACTCTAGTACCTAAGATTTCCTTTCTGTTTGATTGATGAGCAAGCTATTTATAGTGCAGTGAAGGGAGATAATGATTATTATGATTGAATTATAATTAAATATTATCTATTGAGTTTGTTAAATTAATGAGTGAAAAGATAAACTCCCTTGCTGTCAACATTATTTGCAGATATGAATCTGTTTAACTGTTTAATATCTAAACCGGAAACTTAACCATATATTTAAAGAATATATATTTATTATTTTGATAACATAGCTTGTTTTATTGCTTGATACCATTCACATATCAAATATATCACAATTAGTGCGAATATTAAGCAATAGTTATAGAAATAAAGAGAATATCCCCTGTGTTCTTAGGAGTCTAACGGGAATATTTAGTTGTCATCTTGCTGTATTATTTTATTGTGGATTGCTTTTAAGCTAGCAAATTCTTTCATTGGCTCACTTCAAACGAGAAGCTAGAGTTAAAACATAAATATCTTTGGAGTTATAAAGAAGTCCCTGTATTACCTAGTTAATAATAATATTTATATGAAATTATGAATATAAATCGTAATATACAATTAAATAATTCAATTAAATGACCCCCTTCATATTAATTTCATCAGTATTGCTGGTATTATTCCCAATACACTCTTGATGTTTAGTCATTTGATTCATAATTTACTTTATGATTTCTTTTGATTAGATTTCTTCATTAGCTATGAATGTAGATCGGATGAAATCAAGATCCTCTAATGTCACAGCTGCTCTTTCTTATTGCATTTCAGTTTAATTCACTCTAAACATAGCTAACAATTTATGATAATATAGGAAGTAATTATGATGATGATGATGATGATGATGATGATGATGATGATGATGATGATGATGATGATGATGATGATGTATATTATTAAATGTTGTCAGACAATAACTATTTATTAATTTGGCAGCTATATTGCTTGTGTAGTGCATGAGAAAAGCTTGTATTTCTCTGCTTAAATATTTGAGAATAGCTATTTATAGAATTAATATTATCTTATAATATAAACTATTTGATATAATTCTTAAATTCGACAATAATATTCACTATTATAATAATAAATTCCTTTTCTGTTAATCTACTGATAATCTCTCACTCCATATTATTCCTATGCTTTCCCAATCTGAATAAAAAGCATTGCATTTTAACTACTTCTGTAGCTTCTATTTATTTGCTTCTCAAGTAAATTCGAACTTATTCTACTTATAATCTCTCTTATTTTGTTGTTTTATTGTTTATCGATATTACTTTAAGTAATATTAACTAAAATTGGATAAATGATAAGATAAAAAAATAAATTGTTCAATAATATTTGTTTCTATATTCTCTGCATCATCAACTGCATATTACAATTCCCAATCTCCCATTTATACAATCATTTTTGCCTTATTCATACTGCTCTTATAATTCATACAATTCAAAAGGACATAATACTTGCCTTTTATTTATAGGCGCTTAATGTGTTGTATATAATCTTATAGCGAGCTCAATGATATGGGTTTCTGTCAGCAATGTATAGAGTGTTTAGTGGGAAGACAAGTCTTTTGCAGTTCTTCCTCAAGTTATCCTCCCTGCTCTTCTCATTTCTGTATCTTTTGTAGTTGATTTGGGAGACTATCTTGTAATTGTCGTTGAGAGCTTCCTGAGAAATCATAGATTACATAGTTTTAAATATGGTTTAATTCAAACTCTTCATAACCCTCTTCTTGAAGTCATTAAAGATACAATCTTCCAAAAATATTTTGAATATCAGTTTGCAAACGAAATGGAGGGTAAACAGTATCTTGGATGTAAAAAGAGTAACAAACTATACAACAAGAATTATCTCACCACGGTGGAATGTCTAGCTCAGGCATATACTATGGAATCGGAATAATGGAGCATCAAACTTCCCTGAAGACCCAACTTCATATAACCGGAACGACATTTTCTCATGCCATTTCTTGGGCTTGACTTTTGTAAAAGAGCTTTTAGCATGGAAATTCTTACCTCTTGAGGCAGTGTATCATTTCAATGAAAGCAAGCACTTTTATTTCTATCTTTTAGTATAGGTTACCAAGTTTAATCTCTTTGATCTTCAAGATAATGATTTAGTTTTAATACCAACAAAAAATAGACATTTAGATTCCTGAGAGAATCTGGTAAATACTCTATCTTCACTAGTTACTATTTACCCTTTTATGCTCCGAAACTCTCAAATATCAGATTCAATTAGATTTCATTTCTCCAATTAGGAAAAGTTCGAATGGCAAGAGTGTCTAAGTATATAAGCGTTTAGTTGATTTCAGGTTCTCTAAAATTTATCATTATTACTCAGCATCTCCTTGCATCTTTGCTTATAGTATCAACTCTCATGAAGCAGGAAGATCTCAATCTTCAAGCTCTCAAAGTTCGTAAGACTATTTTCATAAGCTAACACAAATCTTACTATCACCCATTGAGTCTCAAGAATTACTAATCTGTTTAAAGATGGTTAAATGTCTGTTTCTTCATTTTATGCCATTCAAAACCCCAAAACCCCTTAGTGAGGTTTATAAGTGCTTTGATTTGTAGGGTATAGTTGGGGTCTTATTGGGGTTAGTAGAGAAATTAGGCCAATTTGCAAAATGAGAAATAGAAATTAGCGAAATTTAGGGTCTATTTATGATGAGTAATATTTAGATTTACTGCTTAAGCTTAGGTATGGTACAAGTATTAATATAGACTAAGTCAAACCAGTGTTGAATTATACAGCCATAGCAAGACTCCTACACAAGAGTGCCCCAACTGTTAGGTATCATTGCTTGTTAGCTGTTTAACATTATAACTCAGGCTCTTGAAAACATCCTGCAAGAAAATAAAAGTTCTCACAGGTCCATATTGACTATCTCTGTGACTCTAAGACATTAAAGTATTGGGCTCACTTTCCTCTTGACTAACGAGCTGTCATGTTTCATCGCAAGTTTCCAGACATGCGTATCTCTCCTTAGACTATAGCCAATATTTATAGACGAAATGGTATTACTTTCAAGACTGTCAACAGAGTTAAGAGAGTGATTGA
The DNA here is from genome assembly GCA_000711775.1 of Oxytricha trifallax. NCBI lineage: Eukaryota > Ciliophora > Spirotrichea > Sporadotrichida > Oxytrichidae > Oxytricha > Oxytricha trifallax. The sequence continues at coordinate 19,592 of ARYC01007368.1, forward strand.
TTTTACAGTGCCATTTTATAGTAATAATTTAAACTATATATATGATTAAATGCAGAGAGCTATTGATAATAACATCAAGTTCATACATGCAGATGAAGCTGTGTTTACGTTCAACACTTTTATTAATAAGTCATGGTACAAGAAGTATGATAACATAGAAGTTTATGACTAAAAAGTAAAGGTAGTCACTCATGCAATTTTAGCTGGTATAAGTGAAGATTCAGGCTTAGAGAGTTATGTGATTCACCCTCGCTCTATTAAGCGAGAGTAGTATATAGAGTTCCTACATAAGCTCAGAGAGAAGTATAGCAACCAAGAGATCATCCTGTTAGTTGATAACCTATCAGTTCATAAGACTAAGGAGTCTAAGAAAGCTTATGAAGAGTTAAACATAACTCCTGTATACAACGTTCCTTACAGCCCTTAATTTAATGGAATAGAATTCTACTGGAGTTAAATAAAGACTCACTACAAGAAGCTTCTGCTGTATCATCTTATGCATGACTTGCCCATCGATACAGTAGACTTGATTCAAAGCAGCTGTAAGAGAGTGAGCGTAGATAAGACAACAATTTGTGCGAGAAAGGGAAGAATGAATGTTTATAAATAAGTTTTAGATTTAAACGAATGAATATATTCACATATTAAACTGGCCCATAAATGGGTTTGGCTTCTCTTTCTTCTCCTCTTCTTATGGCTTGCTTGGGCCCATATTTCTTCTCTTTGTGCCAGCTCCTGCATCTATGTTCATTTCATCTGGCTTTTAAACATCTTTATAAAGTCTCTTGCTCACTTCATGAATTTTCTGTGACTTTCTCTCTCTATGAACCTTAGCATGCTCTTTCATAAGATATATACCAGTGCCAGATTTTCCTACAAAGTTATATGTCAAAGCTTACTTGAAAGATAAGGATGCTTCTTAAGTTCCTCTAGCCAAGCTGAGCTTATAAGAATGCCTTGCTTCTTCTAGTCTTCAGGAGAAATAGAATATCGTTTCTTATGTGCTTTTTCAATAATTTCTCTGAGATAATCCTCTTTTATTGTACCAAGAACACCAAAGAAGTAGTTCCTCTCTGGGAGTTTATTAGAGAGTTGTTTCTTGGTAGGAAGATAAACTACCACTTCCTCATCTTACATGGCATCCTCATAAAGATTAGTGACTGAAATGTCAGGGTAGTTGGGAATTTCGATTAGTTTAATCTCTTTATTTTTAAAAGCTTTCTTCTCCTCACAAAGTATTGCTTTCAAGAATGAAATTTTGGTACCTTCCATCGTAGGAAGGAATAAACCAACTGTTTAATATGTTAATAATCATCGAGTTATCTTACCATGTAAAGTTAGGTATCGATAGAGATCTTCCTTACTTCTGAATCTTGATATCATTTCTTGAGCCTCGACTCTTTTCATTTGATCATTGAGTGATTCCATCTTTGTTCCTCTTCCTATTAATGAATTTCAAATTATAACTTATAGACTTCTGGATCCTATTGTTTAAAATCTTACTATTAAATATGGGCATCTTATAGGAGGTCAACCCTGCAAAGATACGTGGAGAAAGTTTGCAGAAGCTGTAACAAACTGCAGTGATTGAGCTCCATTTTTATCAATTTAGTTCCATTAAATTAGTACTAAATTTGTTTAAATTTAATTAGTACTGGTACTAAATTCGTTTAATTTTAATTGGTACCAATTTAATAGTACCAAAACTTAATTAGTACCTAGTTTTAAACTAATGAGGTTTTAATGGAAAAGTTCCAAAATGGTTCAAAACCTAATTGGTACCAGTACCAACCTGAATTTTTTCTAAGTTGGTACCAAAGTTAAAAATATTAAGCATGAATTTAGAAAATTTATAGTTATAAACTTAGTATAAATATGATGTCTAACGCCTAAGAATCACCCATTGTTGTTGCAGTACCAACTCCTATACAAAGTTACTATAACTAGAGAGGTTATTAGAGCTTTATAATAGAAATTTAAATTTGAATTTAAACATGGCGGCTAACTTAAATCGCAAAGCAGTCTCTCTTGGCAGTGGATAATCTTAGCTAAACTTTGGATAAACTAAGAAGCCAGAGATCATATACATTGAAAAGGAGCCAGAGCTTAAAGCTCTTGAGTTTGAATCAGAGGTGTTTGTTCTAGAAATAAATATCAGGAAGCAGAGAGCAGAGATAAGTATTTAAACGCTAATCGAAGATGTTGAGGAGTTAAAAGAACATCTCCCACAAGAAAAGATTAAAGAATTCTAATGTCATGAATGCTAAAATTTCTTCTCAACTGATTCGAGCTTGAAGAGGCACATCAAAGAGATGCACTCTGGGAGAGCTAAGATATATTTTAAGCACGAAAAGGTCGATGGCAGGTATTAGTGCACGACTTGCATGAAGTCTTACACTCACTCAGCTAAAGTTAAAAGACACATGCAAAAACATCATTTAAGTGAGTTTTTAATGCAAGATAAAGAAACATAAAAACTTATACCAGCCAAGAGAAAGTCCAATACTATAGAGTCTTAAAGAGAGCAGGAAGAGAGACTTAAGAAGCAGAAACGTTTTGAGTCAATGAACCAACCAGCTAATGAATTATATATAGCATGCTTGTAAGAGAGAGCTATGTATATACCTGCATTAAATGCAGTAGATCTCAGTTTTTGCATTGACAACTATTTACATATTGATGTGCCTAACAAGGCAAAACTCATAGTAGTTGATGAGTATGCTTATAAAGTATATCCTTTCAAATATCTTATTAGGAACGAGCAGTATCAAAATGAGTTTGCCAATGAATACATAATACTAAGAGAGGCTCATAAAAGGTAATGCAAGAACTTGCTTAAACTCGATGGAGTTATTCTTGGACATGGTTTTATTGCACTACGACTCAAGAAATTTGAAATGACTCTAAGAGATTATCTCTACCATAATAGATACCCAGATGACTTGAATGAGATACTCACGGAAATGATCAAGGGTGTGAAAGAGCTGCATGATCTAGGGTATGTTCATAGAGATTTGAAGCCAGAAAATGTAATGCTAAATCTCTGTCCTTTCGAAATAGTAGTCATTGATTTCAATAGAGCAATAAGGTAAGAAATAGTGACTTTAGCTAAAGTGCTAGGCACACCTGGGTACTTCCCAATAAGAGAGAAGTGGACTAATGGCTCTGTTTAGTGGGATGTCTGGGCGGTAGCAGCAATTATTTTAGAGTGCGATATGGAAAGTATGTCGTACTTCGGAACAAAGCAAGAAAAGTAATAAATAAGCATGGCTGTTAAACATATAAAGCAAGAAGATGTATGCACTTAGATTAAGAAAATGGTTGAGATGATCATAGTAAGAGCTCCAGCATATCCAAGATCATCATTAGAAGATATACTTGAAACATTAAAGAGAGCTAAGTTCAAGAGATACCACAAAGATAAGCAGATAAAATTTGTTTGAATTAAACACATTAATACTCATTAAATATTCATTAAATTCACATAAAACTTGCGTTTTCTCTACTAACCCCAATAAGACCCCAACTATACCCTACAAATCAAAGCACTTATAAACCTCACTAAGGGGTTTTGGGGTTTTGATTGGTACTCCAAAGAGGCCATGTTGAAGTTTGATTTATGTAATTGTGTTACAGTAAATGTATGATTTATCTGATTCTTAACTCTTTTCCTTCCATGCACTGTTGTGTTAGGTCATACTACTAGGGGATCTTTATTTATAGATTCATTTGTTCAATGAATAATAAACTTGTAACACTAGAGAAAGTTCTTCTATTCTTTGATAATTTAGTTTAATACTGCAGTTGTAAGATTTCGGTCTTTATTTATTCAGATAATATATTCTAAACTATGAATAATTAAATTATAATTTACATAACTTAAAATTATTTTTTAATTATAAATATTTCTAAATAATTTAGTACACCCACTTACTATCTTGATTACCCTATTATAGAAGTCCAATAATCTGTATCGCTTAATTTCATTGTCATTATAACTTCAACGTTTCGCTTAATCTTCATCAATTTTTCTTTTAATTTATTAGCATTCTAGTTTAAATGTTATTTAAATTGATATATAACATAATAATATTTGTGTTTATTGAATATTAATATATATGATAAAATTCAACAAGCTTCTTAAATAATAAATTTGGCAAAATAGACTATTTTATTATTATTTATACTGAGATATTTATTTAAATAAATGCAAAATAATCAATCAAAAGTAATTAATTATCTTAAAAGCAATATTACTTTTTCCAAATTACAATTCTATTACATTTAAAATAATAAATAAGTATTAATATTCTTTAAAAAGTGATATAATATAGTTATTAATGAGAATTCTCTATTTATATATTAGCAATTATTTTAATGTTATAATATTAGAAATTTAATATATGCGATTCTAATTTATTCAATAAAAGAATGGTCAAATTCAATTGATTCAGTTCTCTTGTGTCTATGACTATTTTTTTTTGTTAATCTTTTATAACTAGCTCTTTATTAGTAACAAAGCAACTATTTGCTGTTGTATTCCATGCATGACTATATTTATAGTTCTACAGATTTATTTGTAATCCTGTTTGAATTGGTTTTATATTTGTGATCAGCTGTTATTCTCGATGATTTATAAACACTCAAAGAAGAGATATATTTTGTGAATGAAGGAACATGGTTTTTAATTTCTAAGCATTAAACAATGTTTGATATGAATATTTTCTTTTTTAATTATAATTAATATAGCTTAAATATTACTTTAAACTTATTCTTAAATTTTTACTCATAGATTTATTGGATAAATTAGCATTTGTTTACCAAAACAACTTAAGTCTGCTTTAAAATAAGCTATAATTAGCTTTCTATATTATTCAATCTAAATTTTCTACCCTGGTGACTTAATGATGCAATTGAAGTAATTACTAGCAGTTTTATTTCTATTTTAAATAATTTAACTTGGCAGATATTTCCTCAGAACGATAATTATAAGGTTATATTGCTGTTATTAATAAAGTGTAGAGATATAATTGACTCATTATTAATAAAATACATTCAAAATGGGGAAAATGCAAAATAAAAATACAAAAAAAATCTTTTAAATATATAACAGCCACTAATTAGAAAAGTAATTATATCAAATTATATCCCTATTTATTTAACTGCCTTATTTTTAAAATATCGTTATTAAGGATACCTATTAACTTAAACTGTAATTAATTAAACATGGTGTCATTAAATACAATTATTTTTAATCATTTCTCCATTTCAATTATTTTCTAGCGCAGTGTTCTAAGTTGTTGCAGTAGCCATCGCTAAAAGATATCTTCACTCTATCTTCAGGGTATCTTCAGGGTGTCTTCTTCAGTATTAATAACAAAAACCCATATTCCTCTCTAATTTATTGTAAATCAAGTTGATCTTTCACTCGAACATTATAATTAAAGCGAAGAATGGGATACCAAGACCCCACAAAAATATAGAGGGAATTGCTACTATCATGCTGTAAGCGAAGTGTTACTATACCCAACAAAGCGCTTTCATGTCATTCATGACTCTATTCTCCCCATCTATTTCTTTGCACTTGAGTCTTATATCCCCACAACCTTGCCATTTGAAATGTAAATTTACCACAATATACAGTTTAAGCAGCGGGCTTGTTAAAGACATTTACTCCAAACTGTTCAATTTGTTATTAATAAACGGTTGCTTGATTGAGTTCATAGCTATGCACAAAATCAAAAATATTAAGATTTTTAGTGCCTATAATTAAAGTAAAAAATGAGAAAGTTTAATTTTACTTGAACAATTTTTCCTTATTCACCAAGAAACACTGCAATAAAAATTATGAAGATTTTTCTATACATGATTATAATCTCCCAATAGTAAGAGTGCTCTTTATACCCATTATACAAGAAACCTAGTTGTTATTTGACAGATAATATGTTCAGCTGATGCCTTTTATTAATGATTTTCACCAAAGCAAATGTTGGAATTCCCAAACCTGTAAAAAAGACAATTATAAGTCATTTCTAAGATTTACTCCAAACAAATATAGATGGTAAGGCTACAAGTAATGAAAAGTAATAATGATGACTGGTGTAACAAACTATTTCTGGGTCTTCATATAGTCTCTCAGTGCCATCAATATCCTGACAACTATTAAATTTCTTTAACTACATGATAAATCTTACTTGAATAAGTTAAACATCTAAGGTTGTAATTGTTGGATGTACCATAAATATCAAAACTATTATCGATGAAACAATTTTACAAATTAAACCTATATAAATGAGATTAGAACATAAAATGTAATAAATTTACTTGTTTCTTCATCATTAATGTCATTAAAAGCATCTTCAACTTGAACTGCCCCGTTATTCTTTGATGTTTTATTTGTTTCTTAATAAATTCAATGGGTCTGAGTTAAGAATATTTACTTGATTTCTAGCTCTCTCAGTATAGTCATGGTCATGTTGTTAAAATTAAGTTTAAAAGTCATCCATAATATTTTCAAATCCAATTTGTTCCTCTTGAGTTAGCTCTATCTTTGAGTCTTATCTCAAGTAAGAGAAGCCTTTCACTGTTTTTACATTTAAATGATTAATAGTACTATTTAAATTGCTTGAATTAAGATCACTAAGTGGATCTAAACTATGAATTTGAACTTGCTTATTTTTATTACTCTTTGATTTTCTAGACAATTTTTGAATTAAATTTATAAGCTTCCATGAAATGTTGCAGATAATCAGAATTAAAAAGGGGATTACTGCCAATATTAAGGTTTTCCAAAGAATAGATCTATCACTTGAAGTATCCAAATTGTTCTTCCTCATGTCTATAAAGCAATCAACCGATATGAATTAGGTTGAAACTTCTGAAACAGGTTAAGTAGAATTGAAAAAGGATTAAAGCTAGTCAGGCCATTGCAAATTGAAAGAGGAAGTAGGAACCAATAGCTAAAAATGATTCATCAGGATTCGGAAGTAAACAGATACGTAATTTTTCTTTTGTGCTGCCCCTTGTAAAGTTGATCGAATTAGAAGAACAAGTACGAAAATTATGACAATTGCTAAACCAATTAATCTCATGATGTTCAGATACTACTCTGGGCACTTTGAGCATTCATAAGCAGATCCAGTTCTAGAATAGCCTACTTGGCAGTCCACACATAAAACACCTTAAAACCCCTCATAGCATGCTCCTAGTCAATTATTTTACAATCCATTTCGACCTCTATAAGAATTTTAATAATACTGAAAACTTACAAACAAGCGATATCGTTTCTACATTTGATAAAGTTGTCAGATTACAAGCTGCTTCTCCAATATCCAGACTTTGGATAAATATCAGCGCCACCATCACAATAAGATTTAGTTTTATCGCAATCTTTGCATGCTGTAATTTTATTGGGGCTATCCAAAAAATAAACATCTCTAGCTTTGCATGATACACATTTACCAGAGCTTTGATACTCCTCACCTTATTAACCCTCAATTAGACTGTTATATTAAAGTCATTCAGAAAGGTTGAATTGTCATATAGATTTTAAATAGCTGGATAAGTTTATGGGATACCGTCTGTTGAAAATTACACATCTAGAAAATACATTTAAATTTATAATATATCTTACAAGAAGTTGAATTAGGTAGTCCAACTATAGTTAAATCTTTTATCTCTGAAATGCCATTTTTCAATGAGAATTGACTCTCAGAGCTTACAGAACTCTAAAAATATTTAGCCTGCTCAAGCTCCGTGTAGTTTAACGAACTTCTAACTCTCACATAAACTTTGCTCTAAGAATCGGAGTATACTACCTAGCCATATTTATCAACAATAGCGAAATAGAGAGGCTTGGAAGAGCCACCACTTTAGACATTAGAGAGTTAACTGTGATAGTTCGAATTGTAATTTGTTTGGTTTAGAAGCTAATTTTACAATAATTAGGAATTAGTTGAATTTTAAAGCATTCTTCTTTCATCTTTAGGTTTTAGCATTCTATTCTGAGTATCATCAGAGAGATCAACTTTTAATGAAGAATATTATTCTTAGGTAAGCTAAGTCAGGTAAAAAGCGAAGCCTGCTATATTATTTCCATAAACTCTAGCCGTATTACCTTTATAATTTAAATTGGTAGCCATGATTGGCTCAAGGTAATTATAACCGATCGCTCCTCCACAGTAATTTGAAGTGTTGTTCGTAAAAGTGGCCTTTTCTATAGTAAGAGAACACAAGTTAACTGGCAAATTAGTATCAGGATCAACATAGTAACTTCTCGTACCAGGCATGCAATAAAAATTGATTGCTCCTCCAAGGCCTTCTTCATAATCAGTTGCCTAATTATTCACAAAAGTACTATTTTGACCTATAAATGCTCCCTGTACGTTGTCGAAATATATAGCACCTCCTTGCTCAGAACCGCAATTTTCAAAGTTAGTATTAAGAATATATATCTTGTAGATTTCTTCGTTTGAATTTAGTCTAATTGAGTCAAATTCTTTGAGAGAGTAGTCATGAAATACAGACAAACATCCCCCACTTGTGGTAGTCAACATATTTTTAATAGTAGTTTTTTATAGAATTGCACCAAAAACATTTCTTAGCAATACTCCTGGGTCTTTTTACTCAATATCAGGTGTTCCTTCTATTGTTGTATGCTTGATATGTAAATTATAATGAGTATCAAGAAACAAATTTATTGAGTTATTATAGTCGCTGATAAAAGTAGAATTGATATATAAGTGGTCATCTGAGTTCATTGAATATAACGAAGACCCATATTATGAACCACTATTATTAAGGAAGTAGCTACTATTTTTAATTTCCAGCATTTCAAATGATGAACTGTAAATTGCACCACCCATCTATGCAGAATTCTTCAAGAATGTGCTATTACTTATAAATAAACTTGATTAACCAACCAGATAAATCGCACCTCCATCCTATCCGTGACCCTTAATGAATTTAGTTCTTTTAACTCTGACTTCCGAAGTAGAAGTAATGTACAAGAAATTTCCGAAAAACTCTTACTTCACAATGTTATATTATTGATCTGTGTTATCAAAGGCACTATCAGATATTGTTAAGTTTGATAAAGCTGAGAAAATTCCTGGAGTAAAATTAAAGCAATAATTATCTATGAATTGACTTTTCTCGATTATAATCTGTTCGGAATCTAGAAAATATAGAGAGGCTATACCTGATACTTTATCTCTATTAAAATTAGATCTGAAGATACAATTTTTAATGGATCCTTAATTAGTTTCGATTGCCTCTAAAACTGACTCTAGATTAATGGCACTGTTGTTTGAGAAAAGTGAATTCGAAATGTAAAAGTTTGCAAAAGTTTCTATTCTTACCACTCCATATTTATCAGCAAAGTTATTTCTAAATGTTGAGTTGGATATTGTCAAGGTTGCGTATTCTGAAGCAGTTAGAATCCCACCTAAGTATTAAAAGTTGTCAGTAAATGTGCATCCAGATATTTCTAAAGTACTATGTCTTTCAACAACTATAACTGCCCCTGTATGAACTTATATCTATACAAGGTATTATAAGTGATAATTAATATACCATCAAACACTGTGTTTTCAATGACTACAAATGAATCCTACGTGATACTCAAAAAGCATGCATAAAAACAACCATGAACATTTTAAACTTTATTGTTTGAAAATCTCATATTTGCATTGCTGCCAATAATCATTAGTACCTTAGTTGAGGTGCTGTACATTTGCTCTTATTCAGGATCTTTCAATATAGCATTCTTTATCAAATCAAATTAATCAATATTTTCGCTAGTTGTAAATGAGGAATTTTGTACAATAAGCTACTATATCATATTATCTTAGTGATACAAATTATTAGAATAAACTCCATAATTATCCTTAAATTTGCAGTTAGTGAATTGAAGGATTCCTGATTATGTATCAGAATAAAAAACTCCATCTAAAATATAAATTTTGTTTAATAATTTTATTATTTTATACTTACAAGTTGAATTATTTTCTTTAAATGTACATTATTGGAAAACAGTACTTATTTTGAATGCTGAATTTAGGAATTTTTTTGGATATATAGCAATAGATTGGGCTCCATAATTTTAATAAAAAGTACAGTTTATAAAATACACTTATCCTTCTTTTTCATTTTCTTTTAATTAGCTGAATCTAAACATCGAATTGTGAATAACGCCTGTATCAAAATAATTGTTATCAAAATTTGAGTTTTTTATAACTACTGATATCTTATCATTAGGGTTGAATATTAATATCCCAACAAGTTGTGATTGAGCACCATTTTTATAAATTAAGTAATCGTCTGATATCTAGGTAGAAGAATATTTTGCCTCTAACTAATTGAAATATGGTTAAAAGTTTTTGCTATTTCCTTTTAAAGTAACATTATTCAATTCTAAATTAGTACTATAGAATTGAATTAATTTATTGGGTTGATTTAAGAAGCAGTTTTATATATTAACATCATCTAAGTTGATGAATGAAATATATTTTAATCCACTAAATTGAGATTGATATCCTAAAATTAGAGGGGATACGAAGTTTTCAGAATACGCACTTGAATAGTTGACAAAGATGTTTTGAAAAATTAGATTCTTGAGATTATATCTTAAGTAAGCTATTGCTTGGTGGGTAAGTATTGAACAAAGTTGAGCCTAGTCCAACTAAGGGGTAATTATTTCTAATTAAGTTATATGAATCGCTTAATCTCCAATTATATTTTTGCATAGTATTATCATTTATCATTCCTACTATTTTTTAAAATGTATAAAAACCACTTTTAGAACCTATGTCAAGTGTACCAAAATATTCTTAAAAGTAAACAATTACAGCTAGAGAGTTGTCTGTTTTAAAAGAATTTTCTATGACCTCAAGTGCAAAGAAATAGATGGGGAGAATAGAGTCATGAATGACATGAAAGTGCTTTGTTGGGTATAGTAACACTTCGCTTACAGCATGATAGTAGCAATTCCCTATATTTTTGTGGGGTCTTGGTATCCCATTCTTCGCTTTAATTATAATGTTCAGAGTGAAAGATCAACTTGATTTACAAACAATTAGAGAGGAATATGGGTTTTTGTTATTAATACTGACGCTAGAAAAAAATTGAAATGGAGAAATGATTAAAAATAATTGTATTTAATGACACCATGTTTAATTAATTACAGTTTAAGTTAAAAGGTATCTTTAATAACGATATTTTATAAATAAGGCAGTTAAATAAATAGGGATATAATTTGATATAATAACTTTTCTAATTAGTGGTTGTTATATATTTAAAAGATTAGTTTTGTATTTTTATTTTGCATTTTCCCAATTTTAAATGTATTTTATTAATATTAAAATTAATTGGATAACCAAATCAAATTTTTAAATTTAGAGACATCCTTAGTAAAAGTCACGTCAACTTGCAAGTCAATTTGTCACGTG